>PVHX01017215.1:0-40764 GCA_004024805.1 Geosciurus inauris | reverse complement strand
AACTATACAATGAAGCCTTTGTCTATTCAGTGACCTAAAGGCTACACTTTACTTAAGTGCCTTTTTTTTTTTTCCAACAAATTATTGGAGGTAGATAAAGGGAGAAATTAGTTGCTTAAAAATGTTATGTTGATATTCTCTTCTTTAATTTCTTCTTATGAAAGAGGAACACATTAAATTTTAAGAAAACACACAACACTTTATTTACAAATAACTACTGTGCAGTATTCCTTGATTTCAGTTTTAGAGTTTTATTAACCTATTAACTTGCAATGTACCTTTCTGTACACTGCAAAATCTCTGGTCCCTGGTGTTTCATTGCTCCTGCGATTGGACAACTATGTACACATATGGTTATGCTGAAATTATGCCTTCACAGTGAGGCATACTTTTAAAGTACTGGTGCAGAATCCTCAGTAGGGATATGGAGTCATAATATAAGACAGGCTGTAATTTATAAGAACATTTTCAGTTGTGCTGCTGATCCAATTTATCTGATTCAACACTGCATCCTATGAGGAAGCTTTATCCTACTTGACTTTTCTGATATTTAGTGTAAATCTAAAAGCAGACACAATTCAGAAGATGCACTAATGCTCTTTAAGGCCAAAGAAATCATCCCAATGTCACACTTCAAATATATTAGCTATATAACTAGAGAAAAAAAAAGAGACCCTTCTTAAATCTTCCAACATAACTAAAGATTTTTAAAATGATTTGTCTTGCTTTC
This sequence comes from Geosciurus inauris, assembly GCA_004024805.1. Classification (NCBI taxonomy): domain Eukaryota; kingdom Metazoa; phylum Chordata; class Mammalia; order Rodentia; family Sciuridae; genus Geosciurus; species Geosciurus inauris. The sequence goes on along the minus strand of PVHX01017215.1, from coordinate 40,034 downwards.
TGAAGCAATTTACTTTCTTTAGGTTATGGTTGAGTGCGTGTTCAAATCACCCTAGATCCTGATAACTGCTTGGTCAGTTAGTTCACATTTAACAATGCCCTAAAATTCAGGCTCTTATTATGTCTTAACTGGACTGTTTTAAGAGCCTTATAAATGGTACCAAATCATTCTCCTTACTACAAACACATTTCTTTCTCAAATGAAGAAGTGATAATAGTTCCTTCATTCACTATTTATAACTTTTGATAAAATCTCAGTTGACTAAAGAAAATCCATATTCCTTGTCAGTAAAAAACTCCACTGGTTGATCCTACAGGCCACTGTGCTCAATAATATCCTCCATTTAGGCATGTATTCTAGACACACTGTTTCCAACACTGATCATACACAATGCATTTTCTATGATTACTGAATTTTCCTTGATGCCCTTGGTCAATTTCTTTCCTACCTTAGTCCATTTGAGGAAACAATTTTTATCATGGAAATATCAACCAAATACTGTCAAGTCTATGTCATTCCTCAAACTGAAGTATCTTCCCTTTAGTACCTGTTCATGTAACTAAATAGTATTAATCCTATTGTATGATTGTTCTTACACATGTCTCCTCCTGGAACTCCTCCATAGGAAGGACTATGTGTTACTCATCTTTGCTCCCTGGTATAGTAAGCATGTTAATTATAGCAATTTCTAGCTTCATAAACTCTCACTAAACTATTCTTCTGCTCCTAACTCACACTGAGAGGGTAGCCACAGGGAGCCAGGTTTAATATCATTGCACTGTCCTTCAAAGCTGTCGAGGTCTTTGGCAAGGATCTAATTCAAAAAAAAAAGTTAAGAGTGGCATTCAAAGTGAATTATGCCTGACCTACCTGTTCAGACTTTTTTCCACTAAACACCATCATGAAACTGAAACTCTAATACACTGGATTTTTTTCCATTTTTTAACAACAACAACAAAATTAGTCTGGCCAGGAATTGGTCATGAGGCAGATGTAAAAGGTTGAGCTGTTCTAATCTCTCTTGAAATTTTGAACAGAATATATGGATAAACCATTAGTTAACAAGAGAGCTTAAATTTGAAAATACATACAAGAAAGAAGTCATCTAGTAAAATCAGAACCAGAGGGGGCTGATAGAGTGAAGATCACGAGAGAATTGGAGCACACCAAAGTTGTAAGGAAGGAAAAATGTATGAGTAGACCAAAGTTATGAGATCCAGAAAAGAAACAGAGGGCTGAGGTTGTGGCTCAGTGGCAGAGTGCTCGCCTAGCACATGTGAGGCACGGAGTTCGATCCTCAGAACCACATAAAAAACAAACAAATAAATAAATTAATTAATTAAATAAAGTCATTGTGTCCATCTACAACTAAAAAATAAAAATAAAAAAAAAAGAAACAGAGTAAAACAGACCACTGGATGGCAAGAGAAGAATGGAGAAACTGTGTACAGATTCAAAAGCACCAAAAGAGAGGAAAAGACAGAGAACAAAAAGAAAACAAAACAAAGCAAAAATAACAAAACTGGGAATTGATTGTTTGGAGGAGCATTCAATTTTGGGTTAAAAGTCTGCAGAAACAATAATGACACCAATAATAATGAATAGAGTCCATGCTTTGTGCCAGGCACTGTCCCAAGCACTTCCTATATGTCAACTTAATTTTTACAACACAATGAGGTAGATGCTCTCCTAATCCTCATTTTCAAACAATGGCACCTGGTTATTAAGGAAAGGTTGTTCACCTGAACTAAATATTGTCATGCTCCTAATGACCACGCCATACCACTATGCTCTTTAGTAACACTATAATGATTTGTGATGATAGACAAGTGTGTCTATCATCCTTAAAACCAAAAGGGCTTCACAGAAGGAAACATTACAATGCTGGTTTGAAGAGAAACAATGTGTGTGTGTGTGTGTGTGTGTGTGTGTGCGCGCGCGCATTAAAAAGTATATAATTTAAAATTCACTCTTCCAACCATCTATGAGTATAAAATTCAGTGGCATTAAGGACATTCACATTTTTGTGTAAGCATTACCCTCATTATCAACTATTAATTTCCAGAACATTTTTATCCTCTGAGGCAGAAATTCTGTGCCCTTTAAACAATAACTTCCATTCCTTCTTTTCCCTGCTACTTTGAAGTCTCTAATATACTTTCTTTCTCTATGATTTTCACTAGTCTAGCTACCTCATATAAGTAGAACTATATAAGATTTGTCTTTTTGTGTCTGGTTTATTTCACTTTGTATAAGGTTTTTAAGGCTCATTCAAGTATCCTGCATCAATATTCCATTACTTTTTAAGGCTAAATAATGTTATACATATCACATTTTGCTTATCCAATCACTGGTAAATGGACATTTGAGTTGTTTCCATTTCTTGACTATTGTAAATAATGCTATTATGGACATCAGTGTATACATATATGCTCAACCTCAAACTTCCAATTATTTGGGATATATATATACTCAGAAGTGCAATTGCTAGATTATATGATCCTTTAAAATTTTAAATTTAGCCTTTTGTGGAATTGCTTTATTATTTTCTACAGTGGCTGCACTGTAGAAACTTTTATATTTCCACCTACAATGCATGAGTGATCCTGTTTCTCCACATCTTGTCCAACACTTGCTATTTTTAATATTAAATCAAATAGATTATTTTCTCTGCATCCTACACTCATTTGCCTGGGGAAACTCTCAAACATCTAAATTAGGGCTGGAATATTTAGGATTTTGAAATCATTCAGGTTTTCTTTGTATCAGAAGCTTGTATTTTAGAGCTTCTGCTTTCTAAGATCCTGAAAGATGTTCTATAAATGTGTTTATATGGTCATTTTTTCTAATAACATTTTATACACATATTTTGAGATCTGACTAAAGGGGAAGTTAAGGATACATTTAGTTTGGGTTAATTGGAAATTTTCAGAATGTTTTCAGTAACTTCCCTGTATCCGCTCACTCCACTCATACTTGTGGTGCTGACATCATATGATGGAACCCTTGCCTCTCCTATTTATATCTGCTCCCCTACCTCAAGCCCCTCAGAAAAACAACTATCCCTCCCCCCCCCAATAAATTATCTCACATTACAAAACAAATTGTTATTTTAGATATGACCAACAGTGAGAAGAGAGAAGAGAAATAGAAACTGGACACAGTGGTGCATGCTCATCAACCTAACTCAAGAGGCTGAGGCAGGATTATAAGATAAAGATCAGTCTCAACAATTCAGCAAGACCCTTAGCAATTTAGCAATACCTTATCTCAAAATGAAACATAAAAAGGACTAAGGATGTAGCTCAGTAGTAAAGTATCCATTGATTACCACAGTCCCACAAAAAGAGAGACAAGGAGAGAAGACAGAAGGAAAGATAAAAAATGACAAAAGGGAAGGAAAGCGGAAAAGAAAAGAAGATTCATGGATGTATGTCCAACAGATAATTTGTATAAATATTATATCATTTTGGGGGGTTATAATATTTGGATGTTTGTAAGCATCTTAAATTAGTACTACTTTATTATTTACTTTTGTGTTTTAAATAAATATTCATTTTGTCTTAAAGAAATTCCTCAAAATTCTTTGAGCTGTAATCCCTAACACATCAGGCCTGCTACAACCAGTGCATTTTTCATACAAAGCTACTTATCTTCTGAGACGATAAAATGAACACAGATATCTCTGCAGTATTTTATCTGAATTCTGCCTTGATAACAAGGTGATGACTTTGTTTCCTTGAAAACAGAAGCACCAAATAAAGAAGGCTTTGTAAATGTTCCACAATATTTAATCCTTTGCAGAGACAAACAACTCCTTTCAATCTATCCTCTCTTTAGTATGGCATTGGTTTTCTTCAAAATATTTCTATTTTACTTTTGAAATATGGTTGGATATGAAATAATAGTGGAGTGGTCAAAAGAACAGCATTATTGAGAGTCTGCAGTTTACCAGCATGTTTTCTAAGTATAGGACTTGAAGGAACATTTTTCATCTACTGAGGAAATTCCTATCAGTATCACCAGTTCACAGATGAGACAGTGGAGATAGAAGGAGATTGAATAATTTGCTCAAAGTTATAGAAGGAAGCCAGACTGGAAGTCAAGGGGCTTATATTAGAGTTTTACTTTGCCTCAGACTGATTGTATGCATATCAGAATCATATTAACTTCTCCAGGGTTCATTTTCTCATAAGTTTAAGGTATTTGTACATTGTATAGGAAGTGGGGGACACTATTTGATTTAGCTGATATCTCTAAGGTTCTTTCAAATTCTAACATTTAATACTGTTATCCAATGTATATACTTCTCATGAAAGATAACTAAAAGATAATTAATTAAAAAGGGATAATAAATCTACATAATTTTATTTTTCCCAGAGATAGTTCAACACTGGCACCGATACAAATAATTTTAAAATTTTAGTTAATATAACAAAAGTACTTTCCGGATTAAAAAGATGAATTATATGTAATACCTAGAGGTCTGATTACCTCAGTGTCATGGCATGCAGAGGAAATTAAAATAACTAGATATATGATGCCTCAAATATATCTAAGCTTGTATGTGAGGTGAATGTATTTATATATCATCTGCTTAAATTGGTAACACCACAATAATTTTAAAATTCTAGCAACCACAGTAATGATATAAATTTCAGTGTTTTAGTTCTGTGCATCCCTTTCTCAGTTGTTTAAGTGGTATTCTATTACCAAATATTTCTCACTTTCTATGCTTGTTTTCTCACATTACTTCAGTTTTTATAAGATTTTCTGTTTTGTATTCTTTCTTATAATATTTCATCTGTGGGAAATTATCCTTATATTTTAAATTAAAGTATGCAATATTTCTCACCAAGAATCTCCACCATCACAACTTTAGGAAAAATGATGAAAGCATCTCAAAGGTGGAAAGGGAATGGTTGTGCAGAGACATAACTTGCCAAGGTATCCAGGTTTACAAACGATTAATGTGATCTCATTCAACTTTGGCCTCACAACCTTAAAATATCCTTGCCCCTTGAAGGGAATACCCCAGAATGAAAGGATTACTCACACTGAAGCTTCTCATAAGGTTTAACTTACCTTATGTCACACACATAAGAAACTAAAAAAAAATAAAAATAAAAATGGCCAAACAAAACTTTTTTTTTTAATATTTTTTAGTTGTATGCAATATCTTTTATTATTTATTTTTATGTGGTGTTGAGGATCAAACCCCGTGACTTACGCATGCGAGGCAAGTGTTCTACCACTGAGCCACTGCCCCAGCCCCAAAACAAAACATTTTAGAAAGGGAAGAGGCAAAACTTATTTTTTGGGAAGACATGGCGTCCTTTGAAAGTACAATCTGGTATGAATTTTCATATTTACTGATTTATAGTGTCAGAGAAAAGGATAAAAATTTGGCCTAGCACTATTTAGACTGTGAAAAATGTAGTAAATTGGAAAAATAATGTTCCCTAGAAGGTCTGGAAAAGGCAATAAACCCACATATGAAAATCAAACTATTTATTTTCTTGCCAACTATACTAAGCACTAAGATTGTGCAACCTATTAAATAAAACAAGTAAATGAATGAGGAAAATAATATGAAGTTAATTGTTTGGCATAATATAACAAAAATGTCAATAAGTTTTTTTTTTTTTTTTGGTACCTTCAGGGATACTCAACCACTAAGCCACATCGCTAGCCCTATTTTGGGTTTTATTTAGAGACAAGGTCTCACTGAGTTGCTTAGTGCCTTGCCATTGTTGAAGTTGACTTTGAACTCATGATTTTCCTGTCTCAGCCTCCTTAAGTGCTGTGATTATAGGCGTGCACCACCACACCCAGCTAATAAGTAGGTTTTGAAGACAAATCAAAATGGAATATTGATTCAGATCCCATATTTTAACCCAGCCATATTACTCATCAGTCCTGAGTGGTTATAGACAAGTTATTATTTTAGCCTCAACTTCCTAATTTGTAATGGTAATAAGATGCTTATTACAAAGGTTGTTGACAGCATTGAATTAGACTGGCTAAATAAAGTAACTAATGTTCACCTAGCACAGAGTTAGACCACATAAGAACTATCTTGGAGATAGCTTATGAAAAAAGCATAAGAATGCTTCAAGAATTTAAAAGAAGACAATTTTCACACATATACACACAGAGAAGTTATAATATTGTTAGGCTCAATACTCATTTTGATATTCTTTTTTTAAATATTTTTTAGTTATACATGGACACAGTGTCTTTATTTGGTTTACTTATTTTTATGTGGTGCTGAGGATTGAATCCAGTGCCCCTCACATGTACATGAGGCAAGTGCTCTGCCACTGAGCCACAACCTCAGCCCCTTATTTTTATATTCTAATTAGAAAAAAAAGTCCCTTTGTTAAATAGAAATTTAATGGAAATTCAATATACAAAAACATCAGAAAAAATTGCCCTAAAAAGTAAATTCTGAAACCAATAATGCATATTATAACTTAAGGCAATATGAAATATTTTCCAATGATGATAAAACAGACAATAGAGGGTTTTTTTTATCCATTATAATTTTCCACTCAAGGACTTAATAAGTTTAGAATGGAGTGGAAGAAATTTCTACTATCTTTCAAATCATTTGAGTTCAAGCAAAGAAATTAAAACTGAAGTTGTTATCATTGCCAAATCCTCTTTGTAAAACAAATTTTATTTCAGAAGCATCAACAAAGTTTCCTGTATATACCATTTATTTCATGTAAAATAAGGGCCAAATTCAAGCTATTCATTTGATTGCCACAATGTGTTTTATAATAAAAGGTTGCCAAAATTAAAAAGAAAAAAATTGCAATGTTTGAATGTTATAAATTAGATATTTTCTCCATAGATTTGGAATTTCTGAAAATTCAACTTTGATTTTAGTACCAAAAAGAGTTCATGTAACATTAGGGAATTTAACTTTCTTAACTATCAAAAGAATATTTGCTATGTACCTACCATTTCTCTAAGGTAGAAAACATAAAATATGAAAAACTCAGAAAATATTTTAAGATTTCTAAGGAATAAAATTGTATATGAATATTTAATAAAGGACAAAGATATGAAATATTAATTTATAAGCAATAATTTCACTGAGTAGCAAAGGCACATTTAAAATAAAGTATATAAATTTTGGATTAGAATAGGAATTTATCTCTCTCCCCCTCCCCATCTCAGCCTTTTTTTCCCCATCAAAATTAAACATTTTTATTCCAAAATAAAGTGTAAAGAAAAGTTAAAAGCAAGCAATAGATTGGGAGCAAATATAAGTACAACAGATATCCAATAAAGTACTGGTGTCTAGACTATATTCTTCTTTTTTATTTGTTCTTTTTAAATATACATGACAATACAGTGTATTCTGACACCCTGTCTTACTGTTCTTATTCCCTCTCTGTCTCTTTCTCTCTCTTTAATGGGATCTTAGAGAAAAATTCTTTAAATTCCTTGACCTAGTAGTCTGACATCTAAGATATTTCTGTTCATCACCATAACCTTACTGTATGCTATAATTCTCTTCCCCTGGAACAGTTGTGACTTTATTCATTCTGCACCTATCTATTCTGTAATAAGCAATATTTCCAAATTGCTATTTTCATGAGGACTCAATCTCCCCTTTTATAGTAGTATAAAAACAAAAGTACTTAATTTAGCTGAAACCCTTGAAATACTTGCCCCCTGCTTTTCCCTCCAGCATTATTTCCCTTCAGTCTGCCTTACTCTCTCCTATTCTTTGCCTAGGACATTCATTTATGCTGCTTCTTATAGTTTCTTTTATATCTGATCCATCTAAGAGAACTCACCTTAAACATTATCTCTCATGGCAGTTTTATCATATTTAGGTCAGGTTCTATAATTATATACTCTTATAAAAGAGCATCTCTTGCCTTTTGAGTATTTATCTGTGTACTGGGATAGTTGTGAGTGTGATCATCTGATTAATGTCTGATTCTTACCTTCTATGTTTCCAAAAAAAGTGGGAATATTAATGTTTTGATGTTATTTCTTCAGGGTATTTTGAGAGGATCAACTAGAATTCCTAATCCCATGTAACCAAGACTCTAATACAGGGTTCCTTCTACTTGCAAAGTCTACAACAAATTTATAAAAGCCTTTTCTCAAGTGATAAAGTCCATCTCTACAAGAAATTCTTGTACTCTCTTTAAAAGGTGAAAATGGCACCCCCTGCCCCCATTCCAATCTGCCAGACCCAGGCCCAGAACTGCTCCCCAGGGACCCATGCTGGATCCCAGGCCCAGGTCAGACCCAGGACCACCCCCAGTGATCTGCCAACCCACACTGGGGAAGACCCAGGGCCAGGACCACCCCCACTTACCAGGTGAGAGCCCAGGCCCAGGACCATCCCCCACAGAGTGGAGGTCCATTATGGCTCCCCATTTACCAACACATAGCTTCTCGGCGCACATCCATCTTGGAACACTACAGCCATCACCATAGTCCTCCCTATGTAGAAGCCTCCACCTTGGGACAACAGATATGGCCTGGAAGCATCTACCCACCACAGCATAGCATGCCACAGTGCTGCATCTCTGAACAGGCAGCCCAAAGCCATTGTAAGTACCACCCTTTCAGCCCCATCTCTGAAAGTGGTTGCATCTGTCTTGGGTCATGGTCAATGTTAGCTTGAATTACCTCTTCTACCACTGCCACCATCTTTAGTTGCAGTAGCATCCACCTTTGGACACCTACCAGGGACTGGAAGTGAACAACAAGGTGAGGTAAAGGTAATTTGCAGGGAAGCTGGGGTTATGGCGCAGTGGTAGCGTGCTCGCCTAGCATGCGGGAGGCACTGGGTTCGATCCTCAGCACCACATAAAAATAAAATAAAGATATTCTGTCCACCTACAACTAAAAAGTAAATATTAAAAAAAAGGTAATTTGTAGGGACACCACAAGATTATAGGGTAGAAATTGTAATAGCTCAAATCTGCACTACAAGAAAGAAAGACACATAGTCAACATGAAAAAACAAGGGAAGAAAGTACCCCAAACAAACCAAGATACTACAATAATGAATCCACTGACAGTGCAGTTGATGAAATTTCAGAGAAGGAGTTCAGCATTTACATAATTAAAATGATCTGCAAATTAAAGAATGACCTAAGTAAACAAAAACAGGCAAAAATGGATCACTCCAACAAAGAATGAGAGCAAATACAGGCAACCATTGACCAGAACTACAAAGAGATAAGGGAACAAATACAGGTAGCACTTCAAAGAGATATAGATTGAAAAAAAAAAATTGAAAATCCTTGAAATGAAGGAAACAATAGAAACAAAAATGCAATAGAAAGCATCACCAACAGACTAGATCACTTGGAAGATAGAACCTCAGACAATGAAGACAAAATACACAATCTTGAAAATAAAGTTGATCACACAGTGAAGATTGTAAGATGCTATGAACAGAACATACAAGAACTATATAGGATAGCATCAAAAGACTAAATCTAAGCTTTATCAGGGTAAAGGAAGGCACAGAAATTCAAACCAAAGGAAAGAACAATCTCTTCAATGAAATAATATCAGAAAATTTCCCAAACATGAACAATGAATTCATGGATTCATTGTGGTGCAGTGGTACAGTGCTTGCCTAGCACGTGTGAGGCACTGGGTTCAATCCTCAGCACCATATAAAAAATAGGTGAACAAAATAAAGTTATTCATTCATTTAAAAAAAATGAATGAATTGGAAAATTGAATGCAAGAGGCCTACAGGACACCAAATGTACAAAATTACAACACATCTACATCTAGGTATATTATAATGAAAATGCCTAGCATACAGAATAAGGATAAAATTTTGAAGGCCACAAGAGAGAGGAATCAGATTATGTATAGGGAGAGATCAATTCAGACCTCAGCAGATTTTTCAACCCAGACCCTCAAAGCCAGGACATACTGGAAAAACATATACCAAGCTCTGAAATAAAATGGATGCCAACCAAGAATCTTATATCCAGCAAAAGTAAGCTTCAGATTTGATAATGAAATAAAAATCTTTCCTGATAAACAAAAGTTAAAAGATTTTACAGTGAGAAAGCCTGTACTACAGAGCATTCTTGGCAAAATATTCTATGAGAATGAAATGAAAACCAACAATGTAAATCTGCAAAGAGAGGAACTACACTAAAGGAAAGACCAATCAAAGGATAAACCAAGTCAAGTTAAAAACCAAAAATAAACCAAAATGACCCAGAATACAAATCATATTTCAATAACTTGCAATGTGAATGGCATAACTCATCAAGCAAAAGACATAGACAGACAGATTGGATTAAAAAAAAAAAAACCCAACACTATTCTGCCTTCAAGAGACTCATCTCACAGGAAAAGGCATCAACACACTGAAGGTGAAAGGGTGGGAAAAAAGTATTACTCACGTAGACCACATATATAAGCAAGGGTTTCTATCCTCATATCAGATAAAGTGGACTTCAAACCAAAGTTAGTGAAAAGACATAAATAAGGACATTCCATACTGCTTAAAGGAATCATATATCAACAAGACATAACAATTGTAAATATCTATGCCCCAAACAATGGGGCATCTATGTATATCAAACAAACCCTCTCAACTACAAGAATCAAAAAGACCACAACACAATAATACTGGGTGACTTTAACACAACTCTCTTGCCATTGGATAGATCTCCCAAATAAAAACAAAAAATAAAAATAAAAAAACCCATAGAAATCAATAAAACAATCAATAATTTAGACTTAACAGACATATATATAGAATATTCCATTAATCGAGTAAATGCATTTTTTTCTTAGGAGCACATGGATCCTTCTCCAAAATAGACCATGTTATGCCACAAAGTAAGTCTTTGCAAACACAAAAACATAGAGATACTACCCTGCCTTCTATCTGATCATAATGGAATGACATTAGAAATCAATGATAAAATAAAAAATACTCCAACACCTGGAGACTAAATAATATGCTATTGAATGATGGATGCATGGATAACTGAAGACATCAGGGATGAGATAAAAAATTCTTAGAGGTAAATGAGAACTCCAATACAACATCAAAATTTCTGGGACACTATGAAGGCAATGCTAAGAGGAAAGTTCAATGTGTTAAGCTCATTCATTAAAAGAAGAAAAGGTCAACAAATAAATGGCCTGACATTACTTCTCAAAGCTCGAGAAAAAGAATAAACTGACACCAAAAGTAGTAGAAGACAAGAAATAATTAAAATCAGGGCTGAAATCAATGAAATCAAAACAAAAGAAACAATTCAAAAAATCAACAAAACAGAAAGCTGATTCTATGAATAAATAAATAAAACTGACAAACCCATAGCCACCCTAACGAAAGGAGAGAGAAAACTCAAATTACAGAAGATAATTAGAAACTATTTTGAAAATTTATACTCCAGTAAAATAAAAAACCTCAAAGATACTGGCAACTTTCTAGAGGCATATATCAACCCAAACTAAATCAGGAGGACATACACAATTTAACAGATCAATTTCAAGCAAGGACATAGAAGAGGCTATTGAAAGCCTACCAAATAAGAAAATCCTGGGACCAGATGGATTCACAGCCACATTCTATAAGACCTACAAAGAAGAATTAATACCAACACTCCTCAAATTATTCTATGCAGGAACTTTACCTGCATGCCCGCAGGGTTGCCAGGCCCCAGCATTTGCACAGGACCCCAGCCATGCACTCTAGCACAGGACTCTGACCAATTGCCTGTGCAAAACCTGATCCTGCACAGGATCCCTGGCTCCAGCACCCACACACCCCATAGGACCTCAGGTTGCCCATCCATGTAGGACCCCTAGCCATTGCTCTCACACAGGAACCCCAGCTCCCACAGAGGACCTCTGGCTGCTATTCTTACGTGGATCTCCATCTACCAGGGCAGAACCTCCCTGTTTGCCTATACCTGAGGATATGGTACAAAATATGGAGACAAGCTTTTACTTCTGCACAGCACACCACAGAACTGCATCTCCAAACACCTCACCCAACACCACCACCTGGCCCCGCACTTCACCCTATCTCTGAAGAAGAAGGCTTCTTTGTGAGACACCTGCTTCACTGTCTTTGACCTGAGCATGGACATACCAGTCAGCAACAACCAACTCCACCTACTGGAAGAGAAGGGAAGCAATATTGTTTATTTATATTGAGACATTTTATTTTTTATTTTTTTCCTTCTATTCCTTTTTTTTCTCTTTTCTTCCTTTCTTTTTCTTCTTTTCTCTCTCTTGCTCTTTTCCTGACCTCACATCCCCAACATTTGTGAAACCAAGTATTTTTTATGCATTAGGCTACTGTGGACTGGGATATCTGATTAATATACTGTAGTTGTATTATATGGTCTCGTATTATACTTGCACCTTTACATGTTTTATGTTTCTTAATTTTTATGTCTCCTTGTTAGTTGTACTCTATTTTCTTCCTACTTACTGGTCTTCCCTAAGTTGCTTTCTCTCTTTTCTACTAATAGCCAACTTCTTTTGGATTCCTCTTTCATGCTTTTTAGTAACTATATCTTCACTTCCTACCTCCCTAGCATCTCATCCTGTACCCTACCCCCACCTATCTCTAGCCCACCAGAAGAAACTGTAGAAACTTTTGCAAACCTATAGTTTATATAGTAGATATTAATTGAACTCATAATTTCTGTATATTATGGCAAAGCCATAAATGTCCTATTAGGAGCTACGTGGTTTAAAACTATATATTGTTTGTATTGAGATCTGTTAATATTGTTCTCTACCTTAAAGTAGAGGTATTAGAATCCTGCAAGGAATCTATAAGCCTATAGGATAAAGACTGTAACACCTCAGATCCACAATGCTAGAAGAGAAGCACACAAACAATATGAAAAAACAAGGGAAGAAATTGCTCCAAACCAGTATACTACATTATTAGAATTCACAGTCAGCATAGCAGAAGAAATGTCAGAGGAAGAATTCAAGATGTACATAATTAAAACATTCTGTGAATTCAAGCATGGTATAAGAGAGCAAACAGGCAGCAAAGGACAAAGAGCTACACAAGCAAATACAGGAAGCAAGATTACATCAATAAGGAGATAGAGATTCTGAAAAAGAATGAAACTGAAAGCCTTGAAATGAAATAAACAATAAACCAAATTAAAAACTCAATAGAAAGCATCACCAACAGATTAGATCACTTGGAAGACAGAACCTAAGATAATAAAGACAATATTTAATCTTGAAAACAGAGTTGAGCACACAGTGAAGATGGTAAGAAACCATGAGCAGAGCATCCAAGAATTATGGGATAACATGAAAAGACCAAACTTAAGAATTATTGGGATAGAAGGAGGCATAGAATTTCTAACCAAAGGAATGAACAATCTATTCAATTAAATAAAATCAGAAAATTCTCCAAACATGAAGAACAAATTGGATAATCAAATACAGGAGGCTTACAGGACACCAAATGTACAAAATTACAACAGATCTATACAAAGGCACATTACAATGAAAATGCTGAATAAGGAGAGATGCTTAAAAGCCAAAAGAGAAAGGAATCAGATTACATATAGGGGAAACCAATTAGGATCTCTGCAGACTTCTCAACCCAAACCCTTAAAGCTAGAAGAGCTTGGAACAACATATACCAAGCTCTTGGATGCCAACCAAGAATCTTATATCCAGCAAAATTAAGTTTTAGATTTGATGATGAAATAAAAACCTTCCAAGATAAACAAAAATTAAAAGAATTTACTGCAAGAAAGCCTGCACCACAGAACATTCTTGGCAAAATATTCCATGAGAAGGAAATGAAAAACAACAATGAAAATGTGCAAAGGGAAGAACTACACTAAAGGAAAGGCCTATCAAAGGAGAAACGCAGCTAAGTTAAAAACTAAAAATAAACCAAAATGTCTGGGAATACAAGCCATGTCCCAATAATAATACTGAATGTCAATGGCCTAAACTCAGCAATTAAAAGACATAGACAAGAAGATTGAATTAAAAAAAAAAAAAAAAAAAGACCAACAATAGGCTGCCTCCAAGAGACTCATCTCATAGAGACACTCACAGAGTGAAGATGAAAACTTGGAAAAAAAAAATGTATCACTCACATGGACCGCATAAACAAGCAGGGGTTTCTATTCTCATATCAGATAAAGTAGACTTCACACCAAAGTTAGCGAAAAGGAATAAAGTAGGTCATTTCATACTACTTAAGGAAATCATACATAAATAAGACATAACAATATTGAATATCTATGCCCCAAACAATGGGGCAGCCATGTATGTCAAACAAACCCTTCTCAACTTCAAGAATCAAATAGACAGCACAATAGTACTGAGTGACTTTAGCATACCTCTCTCACCACTGGATAGATCTTCCAAAACAAAAACTAAACAAAGAATCTACAAAACTCAATAGAACAAACAATAATCTAGACTTAACAGACATATATAGAATATTCCATCCTTCAACAAGCAAATACACTTTTCTCCCAGCAGCACATGGATCCTTCTCCAAAATAGATTACATGCTATGCCACAAAGCTAGTGTTAGCAAATACAAAAAAATAAAATAAAATAGAGATACTACCCTGCATTCTATCTGACCATAATGAAATGAAATTAGAAATTAATGACAGTTTAAAAAGAAAAAGCTAGCCCAACTCCTGGAGACTCAATAATACACTATTGAATGATGCATGGGTAACAGAAGACATCAGGGAAGAGATAAAAATTCTTAGAGGTAAATGAGAACACCAATACAACATATCAGAATCTCTCAGACACTACAAAGGCAGTGCTAAGAGGAAAGTTCATTGCATTAAGCTCATTTATTCAAAGAAGAAAAGTCAACAAATCAATGACTTCACATTACATCTTAAAACCTCAGAAAAGGAGGAACAAACCAACACCAAAAGAAGTAGAAGACAGGAAATAATTAGAATCAGGGCTGAAATCAATGAAATTGAACAAAGGAAACAATTCAAAAACTCAACAAAATGAAAAGCTGGTTCTTTGAAAAAATAAATAAAATTGACAAACTTTTAGCCACTCTAATGAAAAGAAGGAGACAGAAAACCCCAATTACTAAAATTAGTGATGAAATAGGAAATGTAACAACAGACTCTGTTGAAATACAGAGGATAATTAGAAACTATTTTAAAAATCTATACTCTAGTAAAATAGAAAACCCTGAAGACACTGACAAATTTCTAGAAACATATGACCTACCCAAACTGAATCAGAAGAACATTCATTACTAAAACAGATCAATTACAAGCAAGGAAATAGAAGATGCCACCAAGAGCCTCCCAACTAAGTAAAGCCCTGAACCAGATGGATTCTCAACTGAGTTTTACAAGACCTACAAAGAAGAACTAACTCCAATACTCCTCAAATTATTCCATGAAATAGAAAAGGAGGGAAACTCATTCTACAAGGCTAGTATCACCCTGATACCAAAACCAGAAAGAGACACCATCAAAAAAAGAAAATTTTAGACCAATGTCCCTGATGAATATAGATGCAAAAATTCTCAATAAAATTTTGGCAAATTGCATACAAAAGCATATTTAAAAAGTAGTGCACCATGATCAAGTGGAGTTCATTTCAGGGATGCAAGGTTGGTTTAACATATGGAAATCAATAAACATAATCCATCACATCAATAGATTAAAGATAAGAATCACATGATTATACCAACTGATGCAGAGAAAGCATCTGTCCAAATACATCACCCTTTCGTGTTTAAAACACTTGAAAAACTAGGAATAGTAAGAACAGACTTCAACATGGTTAAAGCAATCTATGCTAAACCTAAGGCCTGTTAAACATCATCCTAAATGAAGAAAAATTGGAAGCATTCCCTCTAAATATGGGAACAAGACAAGGATACCCTCTTTCACCATTGCTATTCAACATAGTCCTTGAAACTGGCCAGAGCAATTATACAGATGAAATAAATTAAGGGAATACAAATAGGAGAAGAGGAATTCAAACTATCATTATTTGCAGACAACATGATTCTATACTTGGAGGATCAAAATTCCACCAGAAAAAATAAATGAATGAATTCAACAAAATTGCATTTCTATACATCAGCAATGAATCCTCTGAAAGAGAAATCAGGAAAACTACCCCATTCACAATAGCAAAAAAAAAAAAAAAAAAAAAAAAAAAAAACCTTGGGAATCAATCTAACAAGAGGGGTAAAAGACCTCTACAATGAAAACTACAGGACACTAAAGAAAGAAATTGAAGGAGACTTTATAAGATGGAAAAATCTCCCATGCTCTTGGATAGGCAGAATCAATATTATTAAAATGGCCATACTACCCAAAGTACTATACAGAGTCAATGCAATCCCAATTAAAATACCACAGTCATTTCTTATAGAAATAGAAAAGGCAATCATGAAATTTATTTGAAAGAATAAGAGACCCAGAATAGCCAAAGCAATCTTCAGTAAGAAGAATGATGCAAGAGGCATTGCAGTACCAGACCTTAAACTATACTACAAAGCTATAGTAACAAACACAGCACAGTATTGGCACCAAAATAGACATGTAGACCAATAGCACAGAATAGAAGACACAGATACTAACCCAAATAAATACAATTACCTCATACTAGACAAAGGTGCCACATACATACACTGGAGAAAAGGTAGCCTCTTCAACAAGTGGTACTGTGAAAACTGGAAATCCATATGCAGCAAAATGAAACTAAACCCCATCTCTCACCATGCACAAAACTCAACTCAAAGTGAATCAAAGACCTGGGAATTAGATGAGAGACCCTGCACCCAACTGAGGAGAAAGTAGACCCAAATCTTCATCATGTCAGATTAGGCCCTGACTTCCTTATAAAGACTCCTAAAGCGCAAGAAATAAAAGCAAGAATCAATAAATGGGATGGATTTAAACTAAAAAGCTTCTTCTCAGCAAAAGAAACAATCAAGGAGGTGAACAAGAGCCTACATCCTAGGAGCAAATTTTTGCCACATGCACATCAGATAAAGCACTGATGTCCAGGATATATAAAGAACTCAAAAAACTTAACACCAAAAAAACAAACAACCCAATCAATAAATAGGCTAAGGAGCTAAACAGAAATTGTCAGAAGAATATATATAATCAATACACAAATATATGAAGAAATGTTCAACATCTCTAGTAATTAGAGAAATGCAAATCAAAACTAGTCTAAGATTTCATCTCACCCCAGTAAGAATGGCAGTTATCCAAACACAAGCAATAATAAGTGCTGGTGAGGATGTGGTGAAAAACACACACTCAAACATTGCTGAAGGGACTGAAAATTGGTACAATGTATCTGGAAAGCAGTATGGAGATTCCTTAGAAAACTTGGAATGGAACCACCATTTGACCCAGCCATCCCACTCCTTGTTCTATACCCAAAGGACTTAAAAACAGCATACTACAGTGACCCAGCCACTTCAATGTTTATAGCTGCACAATTCAAAATAGCTAAACTGTAGAACCAACCTAGATGCCCTTCAATAGATGAATGGATAAAGAAACTGTGGTATATATACACAATGGAATATTACTCAGCAATAAAAGAGAATAAAATTATGGCATTTTCAGGTAAATAGATGGATTAAGAGAATATCATGCTAAGGAAAGTAAGTCAAAATCCCAAAAAACAAAGCCTGGATGTTATCTCTGATAAGTGGATGCTGATCCATGATGGGGGTTGAGACATGGGAAGAATGGAGAAACTTTGAGCAAAGAGGGAGAGCAGGGCAAGGGACATGAGGGCAAGAAAGATGATGGAATGAGATGGACATTATTGCCTTAAGTGCATGTATGACTGCACATATGGTGCGACTACATCATGTACAACCAGAGAAATGAAAAGCTGTGCTTCATTTGAGTACAATGAATCAAAATGCATTCTGCTGTCATGTATATCTAATGAGAAAACAAACAAATAAGTGAAAATGTGTCCTTAGTACTTTATTTGTAAACAAATATTGAAATCACAGAAAAATATGGCCATTACTAAGGTATATATTCAATAGAGAAAGTGTTAATCAGATCTGCATATGAAACTGTTACAAGGACTAGGAATATTCCAAGCTTGGGAACTTCTGCCAATTAGGTTGAAAACCAGGCTTTTCCTATCCATACATCCTGTGCTTAACCCTAGTAGAGACTGCAATCAGAGAAAGATAAACATTAAAGCCTAATTTCCCTCATAAGATTGACATACTAAAAATCTGACCATTTTGTTAGTTGTTTAGATTTTAATTATGTGGTTGTATCAGCTAGAACAGGAAAATAAAAAAAGAATTTGAGCTGGAAAGACCATTTAGAAACACTATAGCAATTTTTCCACACATTTAGGATAAGTAAGAGAGCTCTATAAACTATTTAAATTGCTGAAAGATAAAGGCTTCTGTTATGCATCTATAAATGGAAGAGTAAAATCAAAATTTAAGAGAAATAGATATCACCAATAAAAGGAAATATTATTGAATGTTTTCATCTGGTATTTTATAAAACATATCTATATAAGTGTTATGCATATATTAAAGAGAAATAAAAAGTTCCTAAGGTTGGAATAATGCTGCCATTCTCAAGTTAGAAGCTTTGTCTACACCAACTCAATTGTTGTGTCCTTTCCCCTTATTCTGTCAAATTAGGAATACAATATCTATAATATTAAATTGTTTAGTAAATAATTTATAATTCATAGAAATTTAGGAAATTATATTATGTATCAAATACTAAATATGTAGGGGATAATTTTAAAATATAAATTAATTATACAAACAAGATATTGTATCAAAATAAATCTCCTGATTTTTAAAAAATTATTAAGGGAGTTTGTGGAGAATTTCTCTTTCATTCTAGAAACTGAAGAAAAAATAAACAAGTTTCATCAAATATTGGAACCATTGCCATTTAAAATTTATTCTACTTTTGGGGAAGGATCTTTCTTGGTTAAAACAGTGTAGAACTTCTGAATGTTTGTTTTATTCTCCAGGACCTGGAGTACTTAATTGCTAAAGCATATTCACTGATGCATGCCAAGTATCATAGCAACATACTACTTATTGTAATCATTACATATTGAACAAACAATGACCTACATTTAGAAGGACTCACTTTGAAAGTATGTTACTTAGGGAAAAAACAATTGGAATTTTCAGTTACAAAATGAGTTAGGTGATAGAAAAAAATTACAGTAGACAGACATAATCATACTACATACTGGAAAACACTGAATGCAGACTTGCAATTTTTAATTTAAAGTGTTATTTTTGTGTGTGTGCTGGGCAAGCTTGAGCTATAACAGACATAGCAGAAGATAAATAAGGCTATAAATTTTAATTACAGACTTGAGTTCACTGGTGTATGTATAGAACCCAGAAATAAGGTACTGGTTGTTTCCTGGGAGTTGAACTACATAAATTAGATTGAGCAGTGGGACTCAAAGAATTAACAGGAGGGAATTCTCTCTGGGGAAATGTAGATGACAAACCTACAAATGGCTTTTAGCAGCTGGCAAGGAATATTTAAAGAGCAAACGTCATTTTACATAATGGATTAAGAAGATCTGGAGCCCCTCCATAACGCAAGCCAAGTATAATTCCATGATGGCTAATTTTTTGACATAACAGACACTATGGTTTCCTTCAATTTTCTAATCTTGTTTTCACCTCTTGTGGTGAGGGCTGGGTAGGGAGGAGTCTGCCTTTATCAATAGTCAGCTGAGGCTTCAACTGAAATAAAAGCAAGACTTGAGGAATAGTTAACATGCAGAATTAACATAATTATGACATGGTAAATGTGAAAGAGAATTATGAAGGAGTTAAAGACAGTTCTCAAGCTTCTGGCTTTAGTGACTCAATTCCAGTGATGGAAATAAAGAACTTAGAAGATATGGTTTTGATCAGAAAAATTATAAGTTGAATAATTGGCATATTGAAATTAAGATATTGCAGAAAATCTGTGGTAAGATATATATATTTAAAAAAACAAATCTAGGGCACAAAAATAGATTTTTAGAGTCATCAATGTATAGAGCTACAGGTTGTTGAAATTTAGGGGTGGACTGAGTTTCAAGATTTAATAGGATATAAAAGAGAGGTAATTTAATATTCAACCATATGGGAATAGAAAGAAATGCATAAAAAGGAAATGTTCAGAGATATAGGTTAGTAAGAAATTCAACATGAAGATAGTGGTCAGTAGGATCAAATGCTGGAGATTAGTGGAATAACGGGAATAGATCAAGATTCATGAATTTAGCAACTACACAGACATGAATGTCTTTAGCAGAGAAGTTTTGTTCAGAGTCTGTGTTAGAAATAAGGGTAACATGATGAAAAAAAAGATAGAGTGGATTTCTTGTAACTGAACCTAAAATTACTTACTAGAAATTATTTATTGAAATTATTTATTGCAGTGAATTATATATATTTAAATTCTCTGTACATCTCTGCCTCCCTCATTGTATAGTTCAATACATGTTATGGTTTATATAGGAAGTATCCCCCAAAAGCTCATATGTGAGACAATGCAAGAAAGTTTAGAGATGAAAGGATTGGGCTATGAGATCCTTTACCTAATCAATCCATTAATCCCCCAATTGGGATTACTGTGTAGTAACTGTAGGAAGGTATGGTGTGGCTGGAGTAGGTGAGTCCTTGGGGGCGTGCCTTTGGGGTATATATTTTGTCCCTGGTGAGCAAAATCTCTTTCTGCTTCCTGGTTTTCATGACCTGAGCTGCTTCCTTCTGCCATGCTAGTCTGTGCTGATGTGCTGCCTCATCTCTGGCACAGAGCAATGGAGGTGGTCTTCTATAGACTGAGACCCCTGAAACCCTGAGCCCTATAAAAAGTTTTTTTCTCTTCTAGATTGTTCTTGTCAGAAAAATTGACTAAAATAATTTTATTTATCCTAAAATTTTTAAATTGATATTTACACCATGAAAATAAATTCACTCTTGTGGGTCAGCTGTGAAACAGAATGCAAAAGACTGAGATTAAATAAAAAGCTAATCATTTTAGGTTAAACAGAACAGCTTTTACAAAGGTGGGAGGGAGACTCACATAAGTTTTAAAACTATAGGTAGCACATTTAGTTGTAGATAGCATATCTTTCTCTTTTACAGAAATTGTTCTCATTTCCCAAATAGCTTGAGTGATTTTGTCAGTTTGACAAATGGTTATAAAAAAGTCTGCAACGTATGAGAAAACATAGGAATTAGCTCCTGAACAAAAACTGATCATTTACGTAAATCATAGAAATTAATGATCAACAACTGTCGGGAACAACGGAATATGATCACAGTCACAAAGAGCAGACATCGTTTGTGGCAGACAGCATAGAATACACTTACACACAGGGTTCGTTATTTTCAAACATAGAGGAAAAAATAGGTGATTACATAGAACACACTCCATAACATGGCTTCCTTCTTGAACTCTGAAAAGTCCTCCACTGAAATTATGACATTTCTTAGATTATCTATGGTTTGTGAGATAAACTCAAGGCAAAATTTGAGGCCTCACACTTTCCTTTGCCATAATACTTTAAGAATAAGACCTTTTCTGTTATGTTACTAAAATCAGCAAAAAGGTTTAATATTCTCAAATCAGAAAAAGACACCTCCATGATTCTCCAGTCTTTCTCTAAGAGCTTTTACTACACTGTAAAGATGGAAGATATATGTCATTTGTCAGTGCATATCACTTATCTTCTATCCCTAATCCCCACTACGTGGCATAATAACCACCCCATCTAGAAGTAGTTAACAGTTAATTGTAGATTTTCTTTTATTTATGTTGTGTTTTGTTTTTGTTTTTTAAGTGCTAAAGATCTAATCCAGGGCCACATGCTGGCAAGTACTATACCTCTGAGTGATACCCTCAGTCCCATGGATTTTTTAAAAATATTGGATAATATACTTTTATCTACAGACTAGCTACATAAAGGTCAGAACATACGGTATGATCCCATTGCCTCTAGATAGTTTCTCACTTATTACATTTTAGTGACAATATTTTTCCTTTTCCCTCCATCTTTATTTATCTGTATAAAAAAGGAGACTAGGAGAGTCTTCAGTAATCAAAGAAATATTTTTGTTATAAAAATCAGAAGCCTCTATTTTAACACTTGTAGAGTGGCAGCCCTGGAAACAGGGTAATTGGCCTCATCAGACTTGCACAGGTAGACGCGCTACTTCTGGGGAAGAGGTTCCCAGAGGTTAGTGTTTATAAATCTGTTGTTAGGACCTGGCATATTCAGTGACCTTGCACAGTCCTTCCTATGGAAAGTTTTTAGAGCAGAATATTATTGCAACCACTATAACCAAACTGCTTGCTTTTCTAATAGTTCAGTCTGAGTGCTTCTAGGGCAGATATATTACTCTGATGATTCAGGCATTTGAGATTTTACTGATAAAACATTTAAATAATTATCAAAAGATCACTTGCATATGGTGCTATATAGACCATTGGAAATATGAGGAAAACTGCTGATTTTAACTAATCTGCTGATAGGAGCTATTGTGGATTTAAAGAAAAGATAAATGTCTTCTGTTAAAATACCGTCTTTCTGTAAACAAATTAAATTCTACATAACGTTTGGCTCAGTGAAAAAGAAGCATATTTAGAGAAGGTTAATGTATTAGGTTTAATTGATTTCATTTTTGTGGTGTTTTTCAAAAATTTTCCTAGGTCTATTATTTTATTATTTTATGGATTTCCCAACTTATCAGATTTGTTTGCATATTAGAGCTATCTTACATACCTTCTAGAACTTCAAGTCAAATGTTGCATGTTAAATTACTATTGATATCAGCATTATTGCTCTCATTATAATTACATCACCTCATACAGTTGTTTAAACCCTTGCTTCTCAAAGTGTCATCTGCTGACTAACATCAGCATCACCTAGGAGATTTTAGACATGTGGAATATCACAGGTCCCAACACAGATCTACTGAATCAGAAGCTTCATTTTAACAGCATCCTAGATTCTGCACAAATATATTTATGTAAAAGTACTAATCTAAAGGATTAGAATTACTTAGGTAAAACACCTGTACTATTTCCTATTAGATGTTAATAAATATTCGCTTGTCTTTCTGAGAATATGAATTTACCCATTTTCTCTCTTAGAAAAAGGACATTTCATTTATCTGTTATCACTAAAATATGACACATTACTATCCACAAACAACAATAATAAAGAAGGTATTAAATTTTTACTGTTTTAAACACTGAATATATAAATATTAGCCATGATCCTTGAACTATAATGCATGATCTATTTGGGATGACAGGACATTTATATAGAGTACTTAAATGTGAAGTGTCTATGTAAATAAAATTAAATTTCTGTCTGTGAATAACAGCATCACAACAAAATGAATGATGTCTGTTAGGGTCTCAATAGTCTCTTTTGAAATACAAGCTATTAGAATACATGAAATTCAAATTGGTAGTTTCTACTTTAGAGAAGATCATGCTTCAAAAAGTAAGATTATCATCTTCATATGATCATGCCACATGTATCCAGTTACCCTGGACAGAAAAATAGCAACAGTTTCTGGGACAAGTCAAACTCAGAGCTTTTAGCATAGATGTCCTAAATTTCCATAATGAAATTGAGACTTTTATCAGGTTAACTGCTGTAGGTGGGCATGAGTAGCAGCAGCCTTGGGTCTGTTTTCCTTTCTTCTTAAAAAGCAATGTAGAAGTCAGTTGTGGTGGTACATAACTGTAATCCCAGTGACTTAGGAATGAAGCGGGAGGATCACAAATTCAAGGTCAGCCTGGCAACTTAGTGAGATCTTGTCTTAAAATAAATATTAACAAAGAAAGATGGCTGATACAGCTCAGTGGTATAGTCTTTGAGCATGCATGAGGACCTGGATTTGATCCCCAGTACCAAAAAAGTAAAAAATAAAATTAACAAAAAGTATTACAGAGATCGCTGTCAGGATGAAGGTTATATGGAAATTGGAAAAGCCTGAGTTGGGTCTAAGTGGGACCTTATGAACAAAGGAAGAGCTATATTCCAAGTTGAAGTCCATGAATGAATAAGCCTGTGCTTACCTTTTATAGACCTCTGAAAACTATATGAAATTAGGTATTATTCACTCACTGGCTTTAAATTTCCAGAACAGATGGTTCTCATATATAGATTCTTCCAACTGATTATTTTCCTTAATGTTACCTGGGTCTTTTCTATGTACAGTTTTTAAAACCAAAGTATGGAAATCAGACAGCTGTGTAATATTTATAGCACACGCTAAACTTTTCTGGAATTTTTCTTCTCAAAAAAAGCCATTAATAATAACAAATATTTTTAAGCTAATTTGCACTAATAGAGGGATTTCAATGCAGAATCTACTGTGATACTTAGTTCTTCTCCCATACAAATCTCATTATTATATAGATATGGCTTCAATGATTTTCTCTTGAATATATAGTAGTTCTATCTTATCTCCAGCAGTACTATAGATATTTGAAAATATTCAATGGAAAACTTAGAAATAAACAATTCATGATCTTGCATTCCAAGTAGCACAATATTTTACACAGTCAACTCTATTCCACAAAGAACACAAATCATCCCTTTTTCTAGTGTTTCCACATTGTTATAGTATCACCCATTATTCACTTAGTAGGCCTGTGGGTTATCAGATTGACTGTCACAGTACTGTAGTACTTATGTTCAAGTAATTCTTATTTTCCTTAGTGATGAGCCCAACCTGAAAGAGTAGTGATGCTGGCAAGTTTATTACAGTAGAATTTTATAATTTTTACATAAAATTATTAAAAATTATTACATAAAATTCATAATTTTATAATTGTTCTATTTTATTAGATATTGCTAATCTCTAACTGATCTAACTGATAAATTAAACTTTATTTCAGTATGGATGTATAGGGAAAAAAGCTCAGTATTCACAGGGTTTGGTACTTTCACAGTTTTAGGCACCCATTAGGGATCTTGGAACATATTCCCTGAAAATAAAAGGGGGACTACTGTACATTGTATTTATAATAAAAGAATCTGATTCATTTCATTTATACTCAATATCCCAAAGCTCAAAGTATTTCCTCAAATTTAATCATATCAATCTGGCATTTCCTTGGTGCTTTCATTCTGTACTTTCCTTCTTGAACATGTACAAAAATATTAATGTATTAAAATTTCAATAATGTATTTTTCTATCAAATAAAGTATTGATTTGAACTTGAATTTATTACCTGCATCCAGGATACTTTCATATATTATTAAAATGCACCTCTCATACACTTTTATTAACCAATTAAGGGATTATAATATTATTTTAAAATGCTCTGTGCAAATAATCCAGGTTTTCTCCCAAAACTCGTTTACTTAAATATTGTGTGATGCTAACACTTGAAAGTGGTCTTGATATTCTACAAAGTCAAGTTTCTTTTTTGTTGTTTTTAATGGATGAAGTGTTAGGTTGTGAAACATGTGTTCAGCCCTGAAAACAGTTCTCTTTGTTCATCCCCTTGATACACAGTGATTCTAACTCTAACTTTACAACATTTAATACATTCATGTGATCAAAGGACTGTTAACAACAAATTCTGAAGCTCTTATATCTATCTATGAAAAGTATTTCACAATGAATAAAAAATTTAAATGAACAGGGTCTTTAAAGTAGAAATTCTACTTTTAGAAATGCATTCTAATGCAATAGCCAAATGCACATATTTAAATATAACGTAAAAAGGGACCACAATATTATTTTTTTAAAAGATTGACATTTTTATTATAACTTTATTTTTGTTTATTAATTTGTATGTGGTGCCGAGGATTGAACCCAGTGCCTCACCTGCGCTAGG
The DNA here is from genome assembly GCA_004024805.1 of Geosciurus inauris. Taxonomy (NCBI): domain Eukaryota; kingdom Metazoa; phylum Chordata; class Mammalia; order Rodentia; family Sciuridae; genus Geosciurus; species Geosciurus inauris. The sequence continues at coordinate 14,148 of PVHX01017215.1, read as the reverse complement.
CGAGCACTCTACCACTGAGCCACAACCCCAGCCCCACAGTATTATTTAATATATTTAATAAATAAACATTGTGTGGTACAAGGCCAAAATGGAGATTCATTAATTAAATTATGATGTTCTACACTGAAATACTATGGATTCATGAAAATTAAATAATATAATAATATTTCACAACACAGAAAGGGATTTGAGATATATTAAATGTCAAGAAAAAATGGCAGACTAGAGGAAGGGTATACTCTTTAGCTACTATTCAGTATAAGATTTAAACATCAGGATATTGCTTCTCAGTGAGGTAGGTGACTGAGGGAATACAATGAAATTCAACATTGGACAGTAAAATAATCATAGAAATTCAGAAGCTTTGATCATAGAACAAAATATGTTAAGAGATCTGCTAACTTCACTGGCTGCAGTGGCAGCATCAACAGTCCACTGCAGAAGGGAGGGATGACAAAGGCAGAGAGAGAAAAACATTGCAAATCAAGTTGTTTTGGGAGAACCTGTGGAATAGAGAGAGAGGCTAATCTTATCTGACACAGAGAGAGTGGGACAAGGTGATGATTTAAAAGTGATCAGAATCTCTCTGCCATTGAGTGGAGAGTCCCTGCAGGAAGCATCTACCAGTGACCATGTGACAGCCTGCACAGGCAGGAGTTCCAGAGTTCAGAAAGGATGTTGCTAGCCTGTCCCAGCAGTTACCTGTTGTGAGGTTCACAATGTGCCTGGGCCAATGCCACTGAAACAGGTACAGAAATGATTGTGTGAAGGATGATCCATGCACGTGATACAAAGGGAAAAGACGCTGAAGTTCCCTTTGTTGTTGGCATGCCATGCAAACAGCTAGGAGGAGGCCAGAAATTGGTCAGACAGTTACATCGCACTCCAGGTCTGATCCTGGGAAATATTCCACATTCATTATGGTGGAATATCTGAGACCAATGGAAGATGAGATGCCCTACTCCAAGAGTGCAATTTTCAGGAGGTCCCTAAAACTCAGATGTTCAACAGATATCAGCATCTGCCCAGCAACAGGGTGCATGGATCTAATTTCAAATACCTTCCAACAAAGTTCAAAAAGATAGCCAGAACTAAGCACTAGCAATTTGAGCTTCCCATTGAGATCTCTGCATCAGCTCCACTGTGGGAGTGCATCAACCTAGTCTGTCCAGACAAAACCCCACTTGTCAGTACTTCCCAGCCTAGCCTGGATTGTGAGATGGAAAGCTGAGAGCTACTACAACCAGCTTTGGTTCCAGTTTTTTGTTGTGCATAGCCCCTCAAAATGCAAATAATGGCACAAGAGCATAAGCAATGAACATCCATCCTTGCCAACAGTTCTGACTACCTCAGGGGAAACAGGCCCTCTGTTTTTCATTAAGATTTTTTTCTATTTTTCTATTTTCTTTTTTTTTTCCATTCTGTGTGTGTGTGTGTGTGTGTGTATGTCCTCATGGTCTGATAGAGCAGAGAATATGTAAGAGTGTGTGTGTGTGTGTGTGTGTGTGTGCATGTGTGTATGTATAGTATATAAATTAAAATAAATGTATATATTATTTTTCTTTCATATTAATTGTTTTGTTCTTTATCTGTTTATTATTTAGCCTTGTTTTGACTTTGGGTAAAATTTTATGTGGGTTTGTTTTGGTTTGATTTTTCATTTGTTTGTTCTTACCTTTGATTTTATTCCTCTTACTACTTCTTCTCTTTCTTTCCCCATACATGGCCAAATTTTGTTCTTCCTTCTTCCTCTCCTCCTTTATTTATTTTATTAATTTTAGTTATTTTTATCCTCCTTCTTTACAGGTGTCAGCTGATACCTCTTTCCTACTTCCCCTCTGTTCACTTAATATTCAATATTATTTTAAGGCTGTATATTGGTTGTAATCATTATTGCTATTCCTTGTTACCCTTTTTTTCTAAGAAAATCTGGGAAGGTATTGGGACAATATAAGTTCACAGGAAATATGAGTGGTGAGGTGTAGGAATTATATAAACTAAAGAGTTCTAACATTGAAATTATAGTTTCTTAAGTGAAGAAGAATGAGTTACAAAGGTAAGGAAACATTAAATATTAAAAAGTGAACAGAGGGGAAGTAGTAAAGAGGTATCAGCTGACACCTACAAATTGTGAATACAGCTACACTCCACCACTCACAATGTAACCAAGTGACAGTAAACTTCACTCCACGCATGAACTACTTCAAGTTCCAACAATATTTCAACACACACACACAAAATAAGATAAACTTCAAACCAATGATCAGGACCCAAGAAGCAACCACTAGAGGGGGAACTCAGGTCTCACTCCTAGAATCTACTCATACAGCAAAAATAAGAGAAGTCCCAGTAACAAAGAAGATAACTACACACCAAAGGACAAATGCATAAAAGAGGAAGAAGGATCCATCTTCAACAGATGTGCAAGTCCACAACCTCCGAAAATATGAGGAAACAGGTAAACAAGCCTCCTCCCCAAATTTGCAATCCTCCAACAAAGAAACTCACAGATATCAAAGTGGATGAAATTCCTGAGCATGATATAAAAAACTGATTATTAAAAGTTTACTGAGCTAGGCTAGTACCCCGCCCTTTCTGGCCCTCCCTGGCTCCATCTTGCCTGTAAGCAGGTTGGGTTCTGCGCTGTTCCTATTCAGAATGTCATACCCAGTATGCCCCTACAGGCGACCCACCTTTCCCTAGATATTCTCCTATAGGTCAGGAGTCATCTTTTCCCCCTCCATGTAGTATTATCCTAGTGGATTTCTTCCAATGGGAGGAGGTGCCTACCCACCAGTGCCAAGTGGTGACTACCCAGGAGCTGGAGGCAACCCTGCATCTGGAGGTTATCCAGCCCCTGGAAGCTCTCCTGGTGCCCCACAGCCAGGGGGAGCTCCATCTTATCCTGAGTTCCTCCAGGCCAAGGATATGGAGCACCACCCAGTGGAGAGGGCTTTTCTGGTTATCCACAACCACCTACATAGACTTATGGTGATAGTCCAGCCCAGGTCCCACTACCTGATGGTTTTCCTGGAGGACAGATTCCTTCTCAGCTTCCTGGAGGACAAGCTCCTTACCCTAGTCAGCCTGCAGCAATGACTCAGTGCACTCAAGGGACTCTCCAACCAGTTGCCATCTTCTATGCTATGAGAGATGCAGAAATTCTCTATAAATCAATGAAAGGATTTAGAACAGATGATCAGGCAAATGTGAATGTTGTGGCCAGTCATTCCAATGACTGGCAAAAAATTAAAGCAAGTTTTAAGACCATGTGTGGCAAGGATTTAATCAAAGATCTCAAGTCAGAGTTAAATTGAAATATGGAAGACTTGATACTTGCCCTGTTCATGCCTCCTCATATTATGATGCCTAGAGTTTATGGAATGCAATGCAGGGAGCAGGAACTCAGGAACATGTATTGATAGAGATTTTGTGCACAAGAACAAATCAAGAAATCCAAGAAGTTGTCAGATGTTATCAATTAGAAGTTGGACAAGACCTTAAGAAGGACATTAGGTCAGATACAACAGGACATTTTGAACATTTACTTGTATCTATGTGCCAGGGAAATCATCATGAGAATCAGAATGTAAACCACAAAAGGGCTCAAGAAGATGTTTAGTGTGTCTATCAAGCTGGTGAGGGGAGACTAGAGACAGATGAATCTTGCTTTAACATAATCCTTGCCACAAGAAGCTTTCCTCAGCTTCAAGGTACCATGGAGGCTGATTCCAGGATGTCTAGTGGAGATTTGTTAAGCAGTGTCGGCTGCGAGTTTTCCAGATATGTTGAAAATGGTTCGAAGACTACCTTGCAATGTGCCCTGAACTGACCTGCCTTCTTTGCTGAGCAACTGTACTATTCTATGAAAGGTGCCAGCACAGATGACTCTACTCTGGTCAGGAGTGTGGTCTCTCAAAGTGAGATGGACATTATACAAAGAAAACAGTTGTTCAATCAGAAGTATAAAAAGACCCTGGGCACAATCATTGGGAGTGACACAAGTGGAGATTACCAAAAGCTGCTTCTGGCTATTGTGGGTCAGTAGAAGGGTTTTTGTTTTGTTTTGTTTTTTAAGAAATGAAGCTATTCATAGTGTATCCTTTAGAATAATGACTGACCCACATGCAGCTATCATTTAACCAAAACAGTTTTCTACCAAGGACTGTTGGTACTATGCTCAGGTTGTACATGTTGTTGCCTTAAATTAAATGTTATTTTTTTCTTTTTCTTATTTTAAACTAAAGCCATATCACAATGATGTAGTGAATTTGCAATGTTTGTAAAGCTTCATTCTCATTGCTGTTATTCTAATCAGGATTTCAAACTGAATAAAAATCACAGCAGTATTTAAATTATGTAAAAAAATAGTTTACTGAGCTAAAAGAAGATCAAAGGAATTAAGAAAGCAAATGGTGAAAGATCATTTCAAAAAAGAAATAGAAATACTAAAAAGAAATCAGAACTATTAGAAATGAAAGACAATGAATCAAATTAAAATTTCAATCGCAAGTATCACCAACAGATTAGATTATGTAGCAAGTAGAATTTCAGGCCTCAAACACAGAACTTCAGGCCTTGAAGACAGGGTAAAAAAAACTTGAATACTCAGTATGCAATACAGGAAGTAATAAATAAACATCATTATTAAATTATGCAAAAACTCTGGAACAGAATTGAGAGATCAAATTTGAGCTACATGGGATAGAAGAGAACACAGATACAGGCTAAAGGGATTAAGAATCTTTTCAGTGAAATACTAGCAGAAAATAATCCTAACATTATAAATGAGGTAGACATTCACACACAGGATGAATATTGAATAATAAATATGCAAGATTAAAAAAGAACTTCTCCAAGACATACTACAATCAAAATGCTTAACATAGAAAATAAGTAAAGAATATTAAAAACTGCAAGAAAAAAAATCAGGTCACAGCCTGGCATGGTGGCACACTCCTATAATCTTAGTACTTTGGGAGGCTGAGACAGGATGTGGCTCAGTGGTCAAGTATCCCTGAGTTCAATCACTGGTACCAAAAAAAAAACAGGTCACATTTAGAGGTAAACAGGCTCACATATGACTTTTCAAATCAGACACTAAAATCAAGGAGAGATTGGCATGAGATATTCCAGGATCTGAAAGAAAATAATTGCCAAACAAGATTGCTATATCCAGCAATGGTATTTTTCAGAATCAAAGAAAACATAAAGTCTTTCCCTGGTGAGTATAAACTAAAAGAATTCATAACCACTAAGCCAGCACTACCCCCTCAAAAAATTAGAGATAGAGTACAAACAGAATTCAAATCTCAAAGCTCTGAAATGTATGAAACTCTCTAGTAAAACAACTACTAAATAAAAATTAAGACCAAATTAAATCCAGCAAAATAAAAAGGCAGAAAACAATAAACATCTATCCAAAATAATGCTGTATGTAAATGGTCTTAAATCTCCAATTAAAAGACACAGATTGGAAGAATGATAGGATTAAAAAACAAGGTCCAATCATATGTTGTTTGCAAGAGACTTGACTCAAATGCAATGACATTAACAGGCTGAAAGAAAAAGGATGGAAAAAATATTCCATTCAGATTGAGCCTAAAAACAAGCAGGAGTAGCTATTCTCATGTCTTACAAAGCATAGTTTAAACAAAAGTTAATCAAAATAGACAAAGAAGGTCACACATACTGGTAGAGGGGGAAAATTTCCAGTAGAAGATATACCAATAGTAAATATTTATGCCCCAATATCAGTGTACCTAATTACATAGGCTCCAATACAATAACACTGGGTGATTTCAAAATATTCCTTTCATCAATAGATATTTCATCCAGACAAAATTAATAAGAATACTTCTGAGAAAATTTGAGATGAAAAAGAATATATCAACCCAAACATTTCTGACATTCAGAGTATCATTAGAAACTATTTTGAAAATGTATTCTCCCATAAATTTAGAAATCTAGGAGACATTGACAGATTTCTAAATACATACGACCTGCCCAAATTGAATAAAAAAGATAAAGAAAACCTAAACAGACCAGTATGAAACAATGAGATTGCAAGTGTAATTAAACACTTTCCCATAAAGAAAATCAATCCCAAAACCATATGATTCTTAGCTGAGTTCTACCTGACCATAAAAGAGAAACCAGACTTGCTCTGGTTTTTTTTAACACAAGACTTGCTCAAATTAGTTCATGAAATGTAAAGAGAGGCAACACTCCCCAATACATTCTACAAAGCCAGTATCACCCTGATAGCAAAACTGGACAAATACATATCAAGGAAGGAAAACTACAGATCAACATCCCTGATGAACATAAATGTAAAAATCCTTAATAAAATATTAGATTACTTTCAAAAATACACCATAATCTGGTAGGTTTAATTCTAGGGATTCAAGTTTGGTTCAACATATGATAATTAATAAATGTAATTCACTACATAAACAGAATTAACAAGAATCACATTATCATCTCAATAGACACAAAAAGGCCTCTGACAAAATCCAGCACCTGTTCATATTTAAAACACTGGAAAAACGGGACAGAAGGAATTTGCCTCAACATTATAAAGGCTATATACAACACATCTGAAGCCAAGATCATATTGAATGGAGAAAAACTGAAAGTATTTGCTCTAAAATCAGAAACAATGCAAGGATGCCTATTCTTGCCACTTCTATTCAATATAGTTCTTGAAACTTAAACCAGATTAATCAATTAAGAGAAAAAAATAAAGAAATACAAATAGGAAAAGAGGAGGTCAAATTATCTGTTTGCTGATGACATAACCCCTTATAAAGAAAACTCAAAAAAATTCCATCAGAAGACTCCTGAAGTTGATAAACAAATTCTGGAAAGTAGCAAGATACAAGATCTACATTCATAAACCAATAGCTTTCCTATACTAAAATAATGAATGTTTTCAGGTAACAGGTGCCATTCACAGTAATCTCAAAAAAATGGGAGGGAGTGATAAATCAAACCAAGGAGGTGAAAAAACATCTACAGTGAAAACTATAAAACACCAAAGGAAAAAAATTTGAAAGAGACCTAAGAAGATAGAAAGACCTGCCAAGTTTTTTGATATGCAGATTCGATATTGTCAAAATGGCCATATTACCAAAAGTATTATACAGATTCAATTCATTCTCTATAAAAATACTGATGACATTCTTCACAGATGTATAATAAAAAATAGGTGTAAAATTCATTTGGCAATACTGAACAATAAGAGCAATGCTGGAGTCATTACAATCTCTGATCTCAAATTATACTACAGAGGTATAGTACACAAAACATCATAGTGTCAGCATCAAAATAGGAAGGAACAAAATAGAAGACACAGAGACAAACCTACATACTTATAGTCATCTGATACTTGACAAAGGTGCCAAAAATATATGTTAGAGTAAAGATAGTCTTTTAATAAATGGTGCTGGAGAACTGGATATCCATATGTAGAAGAATAAAACTAGATCTCTATTTGTCATCTTGCACAAAAGTCAAATTAAAATGAATTAGAGACCTTGAAATTAGACCAGAAACATTGCAACTGCTGGAAGAATATAGGGATAGCACTACAACATATGGGCTCAGGCACCACCATTCTTAATGACTCCTGAAACTCAAAAGATAAAACAAAGAATAAACAAATGAATCAGCATTAAATTTAAAAGCTTTTGCACGCTAAAGGAAATGATTTAGAGCTGAAGGGATTGCTTACAGAATAGGAGAAAATCTTAGCCCGGGATTCCTCCAACAGGGGATTAATATCCAGAATACATAAAGAACTCAAAAAACTTGCCATAAAAAGAACAAATAAGCCAATCAATAAAAGGACAAAAGAACCAGACATTTCTCAAAAGAAGAGATACAAATGACCAACAAATATATAGAACAATGTTCAACATCCCTGGCAATCAGAGAAATAGAGATAAAGACTACATTGATATATCATCTCACTTTAGTTAGAATGGCAATTATCAGAAATACAAATAATAATAAATGCTGGTGAGTGTGTCGGGGAAAAGGCACACTCATGCATTGTTCATAGTACCACAAAGTTGTACAACCAATCTGGAAAGTAGCATGGACATTTCTCAAAAGAATAAAAATATCACCACAATATGATGGAACTATCCCACTCCTTGGTATTTATCCAAAAGATAAATAAAATCAGCATTCTGTAGTGACACAGGTAAGGCAATATTTATAGCAGTGCACTTCACAATAGCCATGTTATGGATCTAGCTCAGTTGCCCTTCAACATATGGATCAATAAAGAAAATATGGTATATATCCACAATGGAATTCTACTAAGCCATAAAGAAGAGTGAAATTATGGTGTTTACTGGCAAATGGGTGAAACTAGAGAACATCACGCTGAGTTAAATAAGCCAAACTCAGACAGTTAAGAGTCAAATGCTTTCTCTCATATGTGAGAGCTAGAGCAAAGTAAAGGAAAGAAAGGGGCACAGATTCCACAAAATTAGAGGGAACATAAGGGGAGTAGAGGAAGGAAAATGAGGGAGAGGGAGAAAGCTTGAGAAAAGGCAGAGATGCGGAATGAAATCGACAAAATCATTATATGCACATATACAAATATACCACAGTGATTTCTGCCTTTATGTGTATATATAAAGCACAAATTTATAAAAATAAATAGAAGAACAGTAGAAAAAGGGAGACAGGAGAAGGAAGGAGGAGAGTTAAAGAGGAAGTACCAGGAACTAATATGAAGCAAATTATATCTCACACACATAAAATTTTGTCAAAATGAAGGCTACTATCATGTATAATGAACAAATAAAAATATTTTAAAATAAGTTTTGACTTGGTGATACTATTATAAGAATTTATCCAGCTGGGCGCAGTGGTGCATGCCTGTAATTCCAGCATTTTGGGAGGCTGAGACAGGAGAATCATGAGTTCAAAGTCAGCCACAGCATCGACGAGGCACTAAGCAACTTAGTGAGACCCTGTCTCTACATAAAACACAAAATAGGGTTGAGGATGTGGCTCAGTGGTTGAGTACCCCTGAGTTCATTCACTGGTACCAAAAAAGAAAGGAAGGAAGGAAGGAAGGAAGGAAGGAAGGAAGGAAGGAAGGAAGGAAGGAAGGAAGGAAGGGAGGGAGGGAGGGAGGGAGGGAGGGAGGGAGGGAGGAAGAAATTATCCTAAATAAATTAAGATACACATAAAATTAACAAAAGGATATATTAACTAAAATAACAAGTTAAGAATATGTGATACATTTTAATTTTTTGAATTATGATGTCCATCTACACTAAAGAATCTGAAAGGACATATCATTATCTCTGTTTGCTAATAGATGACATGAAGAATTATAACAGAATTTTTATAATTTATTTTTATTTAAAAATATGAATTAAATCCAAAATAGGGAGGAAATGAATCTCTATTACATCTGATTAAAAATTTTTTTTATCAGAATCTCTGCTCATTTCTCAAATTCATTTGAATTATGAAGGAAACTGTTAGTAGCATGTAACAACATCCAATCTATAATTACTAGAGGATTTAAAAAATTTCATTTTCTTACTATTTATAGTGAAATAAGTGAATCTATTAAAATTGCTAAATCGTCCATATTCAGAATTTAGCTAATCCTTCCTTATGTATTTTTTCAGTACTTTGCTATTTTCTCCACTTTTGAACAAATGGACAATGTATTTATTAGTTCCATCAATAATTTTATTTACTGCTTCAGCCTTTGAAACAAGTTAATAAAGAAGGATTTAATGATATTCTAGGATTTACTTCACACAGAAAAGTAACCCAACATCTCATCAGCTGTAATGTCCCCTTTGACATTAAATATTTTTATATGTCATGACAGATACACGATGGCCAGTTTCCCAGTAAATGTACTACCCTCATAGTAAATTATCCTTTCTACTTTGTACCACCCAGATTATTTATTGACCTATAAAATCTTTTCTAATGTAGGCAGGATATTTAACTGAAGGCTTCATATTGAATATATTTCAAAACTTGAGAAGATCTAATTTCAAGGGGATATGAAAAGATTGCTGAAACTGAAGATGTCACTTCAGTTTTTTTTTTATTTATGATTTAGTAAAGATGTAACCCAAAAACCAAATTAGAATAGCATTCTTTTTTTTTTTTTTTTTAGAATAGCATTCTTATAAGTGCACACTAGCATGGCTTTTATAGAAAAGGTAAGCTCCCTGTCTTATTTTTAGTAATACATTCTAGGTTCAAATTAATAAATCTCTTGAGTATTTCATGCATTGGATTTACATACCACATGAGCAAAATGCTACCACCTAAGAAAAAATAAAGTTAGTACTAAGTTAATATCTGTTGTATAATTGTGTTTGTTTTGTTTTGCTTATATCTTAAGTTCATTGTCTAGTAAACACAAATTTATCACATAAAAATTGTGTTATAATATTAAGAATTTTGTTGAATTTCATGTAAGGAGAAATATATATATTGTGTACTTTTTGTTATTTTAAATTTGTCTAGGACCAAATAAATCAACAGTGTTCTATTGTCCTTCTAGTTAGGAAAAAATTTATATAAGAAGCCATTATATTTTAGTTAGAAAGCATAAAAGATGAATACTGTTTTTCCTTTAATTAATCACACTGCAGAGTAGAACTCTCTCACAGTAACTTAACAAAAACCATATATGAATACTAAATATGCAAAAAATTAAATATTTATGAGTAGGATCTTTCACTTTCTTCTTTTAAGACTTTATATAGCAGTTAAATAAGACAAAATTAATAGCATATGAAACAATGTATAATTTAAAAGTTATCATAACCAATGTCCAAGAAAAAAAATGTTTCCATGACTTATATATACTTTATATATACTTTATATCATAGTTTTTCTTTACCATGCTACTGCATAAAAATACATTTCTAAGCACTATAGATTTGTCTTAGTTTTTCTGAAATTTTTGAAAACAGAAATTTTATTTTTGGCTTTTTTTTGGCAATATTACACTTAGAAGGTTCATGCAAGTTGCTGTATAAAACTATAAGTCATTTTGTTGTTGTTTTTCCATTATATGAACACAATACAAAGTACTTATCTACTCTGTCAAGTGTTATAGTTGTTTCTAGGCTATTGCATTCAATGCTGCTATTACCTGCTTTATATATGTTCTCATTTATGTGTGCATGAATTTCTTCAGAGGATTTATATGGGAATGAAATTTTTGAGTCATAGGATATATACACTTTCCACTTCAAGAGACTATGCCAAACATATTTCTAAAGTATTCATAACAATTTATACTGCAAGCAATATATGAGTATTCTTGATATTCCACATCTTCACAAGTCTAACTATTGTCATTCTTCTAACTTATAGTCATTCTGAAAGGAGTATAGCTGTGTTTGTGGAACATTGTTTGAAATATCTAATCAATAAAGAAGTTACATATTTTTCTGCTTATTTATTAAACATGTAGGTTTTGTCTTTTGAAAATAGTATGTTAAAGTCACTTGTCCATTCCCATTTTTCTACTAGGTTTCACCACTATATATTTTATATATCCTATATTTTATCTACATCCATACAAAAACATCTAATAATTATATATATATGCATATAAATATGTATTTACTTATTTATTTATTTTTTCTGGAGTTGAATATATTGTCAGTTATGCAGTTTGCAAACAGATTTCCCAAATTAAGTTTATATTTGTATCCTCTTACAGATATATTTCCAAAAGAATAAGTCCTTAGTTTTAGTGTAGTATAATCAATTAACTATTTATTTTTACATACTGCTCTTTGTTTCCTATTGATTTTTTTAATGACTAGCTCATGAGGACATAATTATACATTATCTTCTAAAAGATTATGTTTGGCCTTTCACATTTAAGTTATTAATCTATATGGAATTTTTGTGTGTAATTTATGAGATAAAACTCAAATTTCCTCTGCATTCATACATATACATTTGTCACAGTATTGTTTACTTAAAATAACATACTTTCCCCAGGTTTGCACTGTCAAATCAGCATAATAAAGGTGTATTTCTGCATATTTATTCTATTTTCTTATCCTTGATCCAGTACCACATGGTATTAACTACTATAGCTTTATAGTAAGCCTTAATAAGTCCCACAAAGTAATTTCTTCTCTATTACACTTTGCTGTAGTCAGGATAGAATTGGTTACACTGCAGAAAGTCTTAAACAATCCTAGATTTGAATGGTCAATAACAACAGAATTTTGTTTGTTTGTTTGCCTTTGGTTTGTTATTCTTATTCTCACCACAATTCCATTTTGGATTATCTGGAGCATCTACTTGATCTCTTCTAATTCTAGGGCCCAGGCTGATCCAGCAGCCTCTCTCTTGCACACATTGATAATCATCTTAGCTGAGGGAAGAAGAGAGTGAGTGTATAAATTATTCACCCCTTCTTAATGTCAATTTACCATTTCATTAATAGAACATGTCACATGACCATTCATCACCTCAAGTGAGGGGAGAAAGGTGAACGGTACCAATGATTAATATGTTGTTTTTAAAAGATATGTAACATTCCTATTTATTTGATCTTTCATATGAACTTTCTCATTTAATTGTTTTAATTTATTTATTCTACTTAGGTATATATGATAGCAGAATGCATTTTGATTCATTGTACACATATGGAGCACAACTTTTCATTCCTCTGGTTGTACGTGATGTAGAATCACATCATATCTACAGCCATACATGAAACTATAGATATGATGTCCATCTATTCCACCAACTTTACTGCCCCCATGTCCCCTCCCCTTACCTCCCCTTTGACCAAACTTCCTCCATTCTTCCTGTGTCCTCTCCTCCATTATGGATCAGCATCTACTTATCAGTGAGAACATTCGGCATTTGGTATTTTGGGATGGGCTTACTTCACTTAGCATATTCTCCAACTCCATCCATTTACCTGAAAATGCCATAATTTTATTCTCTTTTATTGCTGAGTAATATTCCATTGTGTATATAAAACACAGTTTCTTTATCCATTCATCTATTGAAAGCTATCTAGGTTGGTTCCACAGTTTAGCTATTGTGAACTGAGCCGCTCGCTATAAACATTGAAGTGGCTGTGTCACTGTAGTATATGATTTTAGTCTTTTGGGTACAGACCAAAGAGTGGGATAGCTGGATCAAATGGTGGTTCCATTCCAAGTTTTCTAAGGAATCTCCATACTGCTTTCCAGATTGGTTGTACCAATTTGCAGTACCACCAGCAATGTATAAGCATGCCTTTCCCCCATATCCTCGCCAACACTTGTTATTTGTATTCTTCCTAACTGCCATTCTGACTGGTGTGAGATGAAATCTTAGAGTAGCTTTGATTTGAATTTCTCTAATGGCTAGAGATGTTGAACAATTTTTCATATGTCTGTTGATCAATTGTATATCTTTTTCTGAGAAGTGTCTTTAGAGCTCTTTAGCCCATTTATTGATTGGGTTGTTGGTTTTTTTGGTGTTAAGTTTTTTGAGTTCTATATATATCCTGGAGATTAGTGCTCTATCAGAAGTGTGTGTGGCAAAAATTTGTTCCCAGAATGTAGGCTTTCTATTCACTTCGTCAATTGTTTCTTTTGCTTTAGTTTTTAGTTTGAATCCATCCCATTTACTGATTCTTGATTTTACTTCTTGCACCATAGGATCTTGCTAAGGAAGTAAGGTCCTAATCTGACATGATGAAGATTTGGGCCTATTTTTTCTTCTATTAGGCTTAGGGTCTCTGGTCTAATTCCTAGGTCCTTGATCCACTTTGAATTGAATTTTGTGCATGATGAGAGATAGGGGTTTAGATTCATTTTGCTGCATATGGATGGAAATCAATTAATGTAATCCATCATATCAATAGACTTAAAGATAAGAATCATATGATTATATCAATGGATGCAGAGAAAGCATTTGAGAAAATACAGCACCCTTTTATGTTCAAAACACTAGAAAAACTTGGGATAGTAGGAACATGCCTCAACTTTGTAAAGGCTATCTATGCTAAACCCAAGGCGAACATCATCCTAAATGGAGAAAAATTGGAAGCATTCCCTCTAAATATAGGAACAAGACAAGGATGCCCTCTTTCACCACTGCTATTCAACATAGTCCTTG
>PVHX01017214.1:0-40777 GCA_004024805.1 Geosciurus inauris | reverse complement strand
CCCTCCTGCCCCTGCCCCACCCCTCCCACAGGCCCCTCCTGCCCCTGCCCCACACCCCTGCATGAGGCTTCATGGGCATCTCCTGCCTCCAAAGGACCCTTTGCAGACACTTCTCCCTGTTTCAGGGACACCAGCATCACCATGAGCCACCCGTGTGACACCCAGCGTGGGGTCTGTGCTCACTGAAGGCACTCACACAGTGCAGTGAGGCAGCCGTGCACTGGCGCACCTGTGATCCAGGTAGGCCGGCCCGGGCAACACAGCAAGGCCCTGCGTCAGCCGAGCTTAGGGGGCTGGAGTGACATCCCTGGCAGAGCACCCTGGGCTCACGCCCCAAGTGGCAGAATGGACTGAGGCCTGTCCCCTTCCTTGCCCAGACAGCTCGGGCCCAGAGCCACTTTGGGAGCAACCAGGACAGCACCCAGCCGAGGGGGAGGCCCAGGCTGGGTCGCTGGGCTGCAGGGTGGAGAGGGTGGCCCTGCACTGGCAGAAGCAGAGTGGTCACAGCAAGTGGCCTGGCAGGGAGGGGCCGGGAGGAGCTGCTGAAGTGGCACTGGGGACACAGCAACCAGCACCAGGCTGCTGCGGGCACCTTGGCCCTCGGGGGGCTGCTCATGGCACCGAGGGAGGGGTGGGCCGGAGGCGGCGGAGGGAGACAGACCAGGCCCAGCCGGGTCCTTCCACCCGCAGGCCTGACTTCCTTCACAGCTTTACGAAGCTCAGCTTTCCAGTCAAGCAAGAGGCGCCCTGCCCCGCGGGGCCTGCATACCCACCGCCCCGCTGCCTGGGCATCACCCACACCTGCCCGAGGTGAGGCTGGCTCATCCCCCACCAGGACAGTGACATCTGAGCCCGAAAGGGAAGGAGGCTCCTCTCAGACACAGCAGACACACTGGTGAAGGTGCGTACGTTTTTATTTCATTTTTAAATAACTTATGTGCCTTAGAAACAAAACTCTGGGTCTAAAATACATCCAATGAGGTTCCCACAAATAAAATATTTGGCAAAGAGCAGCGGAGAGTGCTCAGCGCGGGCTCTGGATCCGCAGGCGTCGGCAGCGCAGGTGCTCCGGGACGGCTCTTTCCCAGGAAGGTCACCTGGGAGTAGCCATTTCACCCAGTCCCCGAGCCCAACGAGAGGAAGGGAGAGACAGGTGGTCCCCAGGCCCCTCAGCTGTCTGTTGCCCTGAAGGGCCCAGGGGTCACCACAGGCACAAGGGAACAGAGACGGGAGGGAGGGCCTTGCCAGTGGCTGACAAGACAAGAGACACCCGCTTCTCAAGACCCGCCTCGCAGCTCTCCCCAGCACTGAAGCTGCCAGCCCAGAGGTCCAAGTCACTTAGTAAGGGACATGCCACCGTCCCAGCCCTGCCCCAGGTCAAACCCGGGAAGGCCTGCCCACTGCCGCGCCAGGTGCTTCCCTCCACCTGCTGTCACCTGGGAAAGCCCACCCCTGGCTCCCGGGTCCTCTCTCTGCACAGCCTGGGGACGCAGCGAGGGCCTCGGGCAGGCCGCGGTCACGTCCCCTTCTCCTTCCTCCTGCTCATCCTTTGGCTGCTGAGCTCACCCAGCTTCTTATCCAGCTTCCTCTGGAGCTGAGCCCTCTTGGCTGGATCCAGGGACCTGTCCTTGGTCCCGCTGCCCGCGTACAGGACGCCTTCGCGGCTAATTCTCTGCCGGGCGTGGGCACGAGCCTTCTCGCCACAGCCATGCACCTGAGGAGGACAGAGAAGTCAGGATGGGGCTGTGGGGGACAGGAGCCTGCAGATCTGCCGCCTGAGAGCTTGGGCACCTCGGGAGGCCCCCTGTGAGGCCCTGGGCAGCCGCCCGGCTCCCCACAGGTTCACTCTTCACCCTGGAGGATATTAGCACTGGGGCTGGCAGCAGGGCCCGTCAAAGTGTGTGGACAGAAAATGGCACCCCTGCCTGACCACACGGTCCCCATGGCACTTCCCACTGCCTCCAGCTTCCAGCCTCTCCAGGCCCTGCCGGTCTACCTCCCACGCCCACCTGGGCTCTCAGCCACCCTGTCGCCCCGTCTGCCAGGGTCCCCCACTGCCTCCTTGGCTCCTGAGAGTGCTCAGCACTGGGCACTGACCCCTGTGACGTTGTCATTCCCAAACCCCCACCAGCCCCCGGACCTCCAGGACCTGCCCAGGCCCCTGCTCCCCACGGCCCCCACGCCTGGCTGGGCTTTCTCATCACGTCGTGCTCCAGGAGTAAATGGGAGCTGCCAGGGCCACCCAGGGCCCCGACCATACATCCCCCCACGCCACTGAAACAGACTGTCCACGGGAGGAACGAAGGGCGCTGGACCAGTCCTCTGCCCCGAGTCCCCACCAGCACAGCTGTGACTCTGCAAGGACGGCGTCTGGCATCCCGGGCCCCAGGTGTTGGCAGCGAATCTGAGTCCAGCTCTGGTTTTGTTTTAGAGAAAGCACCCGGAGCTGGAGCTTGAGGGGAGCCACGGACCTCAGGCAGGTGGTGGCTGAGGCAGTAGCAGCGGCCACAGAGCTGGCAGAGCTGGCCGAGGGTCACGACGCTGGCCGAGCACTTGGCAAGGGCGCAGGTGCTGTCGGCCTTCACGGCGGCCGACACCAGGGCATCAAAATCCTCCTCGGCAGGCACCGCTGCGGCTGCACGTCCTGGGGAGAGAGGCATCGCTGGGCCAGGCAGGAAAGGCGCCCCGGAACACTCCCGCTGGGCACTCCGGTCCTGGCCACCCTGAGCCCGCACCCCCTCTTCTGCGTTTGGCAAGGTGCGCAAGCCACGCATGACAGAGCCCGCTGGGTCCCGGCCACGGCCCCACCCTCTCACCAAAGTGGTGGCGCGAGCCCTCCCCCGCCAAGCTCCCGCTGCGTGAGCCCCGCTGCAGGCCAGGAGGCGCGGCACAGGCCCTCCAACGGCCCTGACCCGGAAAAACCTTGCCCTAGGGAGCGAGTGCTCCCTGTGACACACGGGACCAGCATGCGGGGCCAACACTGGGGGCAGCAGGGTGACCAAAGCACAGGCCCAGAGGCAAGACCAGGAGACCCTCGACAATCCCGACGAGGAAGAAACATTCTGGGGTTAAAGGAAATGCTCACGAAAGAGACCTCAAGTTACACGTGGGCACAGCCCCGAAAAACACGCGTGTGCTATGACACCTCCACGCTCGGGGCCCCGGGGCGCTGCCCTGCGGGCTCTAGGCACCAGGCGGGCCTAGCCTCCCAGCCCCTGCGCCCACATCATCCCCTACTCGCAGGTGGGTGCACTGCGGTGACCAGGCTCCCAGGGACTGAATGGTTGGCCTCAGAGGTGGACAGCAGAGGAGACGGTGACCCCGAACAGGGCCTCGCCCGCCAGCATCTGCTCCCGGGCGGCCGTGCAAACCCTCGGGTGCTGCTCTTGCCTCGGCCACCTGTGTGGCCCCCTCCTTCCTGCCTCCCGAGACAGGACTGCGTCATGCTTTGTACTGCTGGGCTCACGTGTGGCCCAGTGGCCACCCAGTCAGGGGAAGGACAGCACTGACCCGTTATTCCCTAGAAGCAGAGCCGACTTGGCCTGAAGAGCCCCGCACTGACCTCAGGCTCCCGGCTCCCTGCAACACCCCCAGGGCACAGGTGTCCTTGGGAGACCGAGGACGTGCAGGGCGGAGTGGGGGCAGGCAGCCCTGGACACAGAGGACAGCTGCGGTGCTGCCACCCCACTCAACGCTCCTCCCTCAGCTAGGAGCTCCTGTGACCCAGCTGAGGGACACAGGGCCACCCAGATGGCCAGGGCGACCTCTGCCACGGGGTGTCCTGGGACTGGCTCAGGCCACCTCTGTGTCTGGCAAAGTGGGGGCTGAAGAAATGCTTCCGAAGGACAGCAGCCAGTGCCCTGGACACAGACACGGCTCCGCAGGGCCCCTCCCAGCAGGCGGCAGGCCGGCTGCCACAGGGCCAGCGCCCTCCCCTCCAGGGTGGGACCACACCCCATTCCAGGCAGGAGAACCAGACAGCAGCCTCTCTCCTCAGCAGAAGGTCGTGCCCGGGGTCAGGGGCGCAAAGCCAGGTCGAGAGCTCAATGCAGAGCTGTGAGGTGGAGTCCTGCCGCCTCCGGCCCCGGGAGGCTGCTCCTAGATCCGTAAGCTGAGCTCACAAGGGAGAGGACTTCCCTGGTGACCCTGCTGACAGGGGTGTGGCTGTAACAGGTGGCCCCAGAATCCAGGCTGTGCCAACCAGGTTAACAAGCCTGTGCCAGGCACGCCTGACCACCTCAGGGTGGGGTCACCCAGGGGAAGGTGGGCAGTGCAGGACAGACACAGAGCGGGGACATCCTGGGGCCTGGCAAGCCGTGTCGGGGCAGCGACCCAGGAGCGGGGCGCCACACACTCCACCAGGGCGCGTGCTGAGGGGGAGCTCGGCCCACCTGGCCCTGGAGCACACGGCCTGCCACTGCCTCCGGACCGCCAGGGACTCCCGCACGCCACCCCCTTGCTGTGGTGAGCACAGGAGTGACCCTCCCTACTGGGCACTGTCGGAGGCTCTGAGGACAAGGAGGTGCCTGGGACAGTCACTGCCCCAGGGGAGCCGGCCCTGGGCTGCACACACTCCACGTGCAGCACCACCCTGCGCCCCAACCCTCCCAGGGTGGCAGGGGCGAGGCGGGCACGCGGCAGCTGCGCTCCCCACGGCCCCCACTCACCCTTCTTCTTCCTCTTCTCTGGAGCCTTCTGCAGCCCCCTGCCCACTGCGGGTTGCTTCCCGGCTGGCTGCTCCTGGTCGCTCTTCTCCCTCTGTGGCCTCTCCAGGGGCAGGGGCAGCACCTTCAGATCCGGCTGGGCCTGGCTGTGCTGCTGCCCGAGGGGCCGCTCCGGCTGCGAGGCGGGGCGGGGGGCTCTGCCGCCAGCCCCTGGGGGGCTCCCCTTGCGCACGGTGACACGTCGTGCCCTGCCCTCACCCGTGCTCTCATGCCTCAGCCCGAGCTCCTCGGCTACCTGGTGGACACACAGCCTGTCGTGAGAACTCAGGGAGGCAGGGAACTCCAGCTGCGTCTCCTCGCTGACCAGGAACTCCTTGATCATGGCCCTGAAGTGCTCCATGCCACCTGCGCCTCCGGCCGCCCCTGGGCCCTCGCCGTTGGGGGGGCGCTGGGGACGAGCTTCAGAGCCCCCAGGCTTCGGGCCCTGCCTCCTGCGGCTGGTGGCTGGCGGGCCTCCCCCCTGCTGCCCACGCCCAGGCACCCGGGCTGAGGCAGGGCCCCGGGGCTTGGCAGCCTGGCTGTGGCTCTGGGAACCCTCGTGGGAATAGTTTTCGGGGACGATGTCCTCGAGGTACTCAAAGGCCGTGCGCACTTCCCCGTGCTCTGTGAAATAGTCCACCAGGGTCTTCAAGAAGGCGTGGTTGCTGACAGTACGGGAATCGCAGACGACGGCCACGTGGCGCCGTGCACGGGTGACGGCAACGTTGATCCGCCGGTCCTCAGCCAGGAAGCCCACCTCACCTAGAAAGGGGCCGCTTCTGAGTGAGGATCCAGAAGCCCGCGTGGGTGCTCTGCAGTCGCCGAGTCCCCGTCTGCACCCGTGCCCTCAGCTACCCTCAGCCTGTCGGCTAGAGGCTGCCACACCACTAGCGGGCCAGGCGCCCCAGACAGGCATGGCGCCCAAACGCGCTCCTCCAGCCCAGCCCAGGTAGCCCGGATGGCCACGGCCACCTCTACATCCGTGTCCACCCTAGTGAGGGGTGGACACTTCACCAAGCCGCTGGCTAAGCTGTTCCCAGGCAGACTCCACACTGTATGGACAGGGAACCCAGCCTTGAGGTGGCCACTGCCAAGCCACCTCCCCTCTACCTGCTCCCTGACCACACTGGAACACATGCCCCCCACTCCAAGCTAACGAGGGCTCTTGTCACCTCCCGACACTTTCCCCAGGCTCCACCAATCCCCAGGGATCCTCTCGAGGCCTCCCTGCACCTCCCTTGTTGGTAGTTTGCTTGACGTGAGCTTCCTGGGGACACAGACTGCCTGCCACGCCCTGGGATCCAGCTCACCTCTGCACTGTCCCCACGGGACCCACGAGGTCTTGTACCTTTCCTGTTGGACCTGACAAAGGACAGGATCACCGCCTCCTTTTCTCGGCCCTGGAAGCCATCCACAGACCTGATCTCCAGCTCCGGGTGCCTGTGCGCAAGGCTCTGCCTGAGTAGGTCTACCTACAACCGAGCAGGCCATGGCCTCAGCATGCCCCCAGCAAGGCGGCCCCAGGATCCAGGCCCTGCTGCAGAACCGCCCACCCGAGGAGCCTGCAGGAGCCCAGGGGGAACGGTGCCCGCCTCCCCTGCACAGGCAGGTGAGTGAACAGACAGGAGCAGCTGTGCCAGGCATGGCACCCCGCCACTGCACTGTCATTTTTCCTGGCTCCTGACAGCCACCAGCCTCAGAGCCGTGTGGACACTATGAGGAGAGGGTGGCACCTGCTTTCCGGGCACTCGCCCCACACAGGTGGCAGCTTCTACAGGGTGGGCATGTGGCCTGGGCCAGAGACTCAGCCATTGCTCTGGAAAGGTGGTGGAGGGACAGCTTTCCTGCCAGGACCACAGGGAAGGCAGGGTCTGCAGAGGCTACCTGGCCACCTGGGAGGCTGGCCTGAGAAACAGGCCAGTGCTGTGGGAATCCGGCCAAGAGATGCGGCAGGGGCGGGGTGAGGAGGGGAGGGGTGAGGAGGGCAAGGGGAGGCCCTCGAGCTCTGGGTGCAGTCACCTGAGGCCTGGACTCAGTCACAAGGCCACCCCGTCACCCTTCCCTCTGAGTTGGCTGAGTCCCTGGGGACAGGGGGAGGGAAGGACGTCGCACCTGAAGGTTATAGGGCGTGATGACAGCAATGTCCCCTGCTTGGACACCAGCGTCCACCAGAGCCTGCACATGCAGAGTGACGAGGCGGACTTCACCTGGAGGGAGGAGAGGGAGGATCGTGGAGGGAAGATGAGCCTCCGCACCAGGCCTGTGTGGCACTCCCTTGCCAGCTGTCCCACAGGGCGTGTCTGGGGACTGGCCCAGCAACAGGGGTGCCGGACGCTGGCTGACCCGTCCTTCACCCACAGTGACAGCAGCCCACCAGCACGTGAGGAGCAGGGGCTGCCCGTGGACGCCATAATTCATGTGCCATCCCGCCTGTCCCTGGGGAACAGCAGCCACGTGGCCCCCAGGCACGCCCACTCCAAACCCCCGTAGTCCGTCAGGAGGCTGCTGTCCCCCCTCAGCACCTCCAGGCATCAGGCCATCTGAGGGAACGGCCGGCCCAGGCAGCGAGCTCACCTGGGTTCCCCCTCGACTGGTCCTCCTCGGCCTCCAGCTCCAGCAGCCCACAGCCGGCAGTGTCCACGAGCAGCAGGGGGGTGCCCGTCTCCTCCGTGGCAGCCACGCCTGGGAGGTCCCTGGCACACGGGTGGACGAGCGTGCTGGACTCCTCCACCACAGCGCCAGCCCTTCCACTGGGAAACGCAGGGCCGCCCCGGGGCCAGGCTGGGCACCAAGAGCATGAGGCTGGGCAGGCCCAGCCCAGCTCCCCGACAAGGCCACCCTCCCTTCTGGAAATCAGTCTGAGTTGACCTGAGCGCTCCGATCCCAACAGGACACGCTCCAGTGGGGAGCAGGGGCACCTGAGGGGCACCACTCACCTCAGGAGGTGCCCCTCCACAGAGGGGTGGGCTGTCAGCTGCCCGCCGTACATGGCCTCTGAGGCCCAGCGCATGATGGCCTGGTGCATGCGGTACTGCACGGTCAGCATCCGCAGCGCCCTCGCCCCATGTTCCTCGGCCAGGCGCTCCATCAGGCTGCGAGACAGCCCGGCCTGTGCTGCCCTGCACCGGGAGGGGCCAATAGGAAGAGTCAGCCCGAGGCGCCTGGGGCCCAGCCAGCCCTCGGCTCCCACCCAGGAGGAAGTGCAGCCGCATTTAGACCCAGGGCGTCCCCAGAACACATCTCCTCACAGGACCAGAGGCGCTCTGCAGACAGGGAAGGACCTGGGTCACACCGGTAATGACCCCAGGGCCAGGCTGCAGGCAGGCGGGGGGCCAGAGTCACAGGAGCCATGTGACAAGAGGTTGAAAGATGCCACGCTGCAGCCCGGGGAAGCAGCCCCGCCACACCTCCAGTGCAAGCCAGGGAGGCCGGTCCTGGACCCCGGCCTCCAGAACATGAGCCCATAACCTGGGCCACGAGTCGTAACCAGGGCGTGCTCTGCTGTCGCAGGAACACCCGCACAGCTGCGTTCCTGCCACCTCTAACATGTGCCAGCAGCACACAGACCACTACCCACCAGCAGCGGAGCCCCAGGGCACTGCACGTGAGTTGACTCCCTCGTCCTCACCTCAGCCGTAGGATCCCCACATCACACAAAGGAGAGTGAGACCAGAGAAGTTAAGGTACTAGCCCGCGGCCGCCCAGCCAGCCAGCTGCTGAGCCAGGACCCACCCAGGCCACCCAGCTCTGAGCCAACCTTCTGGCCCTCATGGCCCTGCATCTCTCCTCAGGTTGACTGGCAAAACCATGGGTAAGTGCTCAGTCCCTAAAGGTGACTTGAGAGCCTCCCTCTGGGAACACAGAGGGCCTCTGAGACTAGCCGATTCTTAACCACCACTCTCAAAGCAACTGACACCAAAGAAGGAGACCTGGACGACCATCAGCCCCTGCCAACGCTGCAGGGTCCTTCCAGAGCCCCAAGACCCACAGGAGTGACTGTTCTCTCTGGGACACACGGTCCCACTCCCAGGGGGGCAGTTCCAGACTGTCCACCTAAAAGCTCCCTGGAGGACAGAGCCTCTTCTTAGGACACCTGGAGACTCTCTGCAGGACACTGAGCCCTCCTTGCCCAGCTTCACCCCAGACACCCACTTCCACACTCCCCAGCACCCCCATCCACCGGACACGCCCTGGAGGGGACGACATCAGATTCCCCTTTCTTGGAGGCACCCTGGCCTGATATCCCAACCCCTGGGCAGCAGGCCCCCCAAGGAGACCCCTGAACCTCTTCCTCACACATCTTGTGGCCTTCCGCCCCAGGCTGGCGTGACTGCACTGTGGACCACGATGGCCCCACAGCAGCCGGGACCAGCTCCTCAGAGGAGAGGGGCCGCGGCCATCTATGGAGCCCTGCCCCTGGGGCGGCCTCGCCGGACGTGGCCCTGCCTCCTGGGAGCCAATCACTCTGGGCTGGCTCCCGTGGCTGCCTCTAGATGGGAAAAGGGCAGCAGGCGGGTGAACACGGCACGGGAGTGACCGTGAGGACAGAGACCAAGTGAGCTGTGGGGACCCCGAGTGCAGCCTTCAGACGGGCAGCCAGGGGCTGCCCCACTGCCGGGTACCACGGCCCAGGAAGCGGGGCAGGGAGGCCCATGGAGGCCAGGGTGGAGATGAGGGGATGGGGAGGGCGGGCAGGCGGCACCCCCGCCCGCAGAGCTTGGGGGTCACAGCACCTGCACCACCTCCACAGGGAGAGGCGGGGTCCCCTGGGCCAGGGGACCCTCTGTCCAGGGCGCCTACCGAACCTACGCTATCTATGACCTACCAGCTCAGAGGCCAGGGAGCCCGGCCCAGAGCAGCTCTGCTGGCCCTGCCAAGCCGCCTGCCTGCCCACCGGGCACAGAGGGTGCAGGTGAGCACCAGGAACACACAGGCCCCCAGCGCCAGGCTGAGGCCCTGAGGCTGGGGCCCCGTCCCTGCCAAGCAGCAGTCTAACGGATCAGCCGCAGAAGGAGCAGAGGCACAGCACAGGGCGGTAAGGGGGCAACGCAGGAAGAGGTGCAGCCCGGCGCCCAGGTGTCCTGCTGGACCTGGAGTGGGTCCCGGACCCCGGCAGTGGCCTTACTTGTGAGAGACTATAGTGGGCGGCAGCTGCTTGTGGTCTCCGGCCAGGATGCACTTCCTCGCCCGCAGCAGGGGGATCCAGCAGCTGGCTTCCAGGGCCTGGGCACACTCGTCAATGACCACCACGTCAAAGTGGCTCTCAGGCAGCAGCTTCAGGGGGCCGTCGGCAGAAGCTCCTGGTTGGAACAGAGACCTGTGTCTACAGTGTGGCTGCAGCTAACCCAGTCCAGCCACAACCACAACAGCGACGCCCCAGCAGCCACCCCGTCGCCCAGCCTCGCACAGAACTATGTGCAGCAGGTTGGCACCCTGGAATGAAAGCCTGGGAAGGCGCCAGAAGGTTCCCGGTCCCAGCCCACCTGCTACTGATAAAGCAGCGAGCTCTGAGCACCAGCCACTCCAGCCTCCGCTGAGATTTCCCACCCTGGACGTCTCAAGCCCTGGATGCCACCCTGCTGCTGCAGGCCCTCGCTGCAACATCTTCTGAACACAAGGCTTTTTTCCTTGGACACAGAATTCATCACTGAGCATTCCTCCAGAAAAAGCTCCATGTACCTTTCAACACAAACCTGCTGGACAGCTGCTCCTGCCAGAAGCGCAGAGCAGCACAGCGGGAGGGGTCCAGGCTGTGAGCAGGAGCCAGCCCCACGCAGGCCCTGGCACTCCGCAGCAGCCCCTTCCCCGAGCCACCTCCCTGTCTGCAACATGCACCGCACCCGTGCTTCCTCCGACTGTTGCCGGAACAGGTGACGAGTGTGCACAGTGTGACGAGTGTCTCACTCCTCCCCTGACTGAGTGCACCACGCTAAAGACACGTGGGTGATCTCATCAAGAAACTTCCTGAGGCTGGCCTTCCAGAGAAGGGTGGGGCACCCGACCAGTCACACAGGACACAGAGCTCTAACTGGCCTTCAGATCTTTAAGGACATGTTTAGATTACGGATGTGACTTTGGAGTGCAGAGAGGAACCAGAATTCTTTCTTTCTTTTTTGTGGTGCTGGGGGTGGAACCCAGGGCCTTGAGCATGCCGGGCAAGTGCTGACCACTGGGCCTAATCTCTGCCGAAAACCAGACATCTGGAGGGACACACCCCCAGGGCCTCACCCCCACTCCCCAACCAGCCAGGAGAGGCCTGAAAGGCCACACTGGCCACCGGTGGGCCTGCTGTGACCTCTAGCAAGCACTGTACTGGGAACAGCAGAGTGGCAGCCCCCGCGCCTCTCCTCCAACACTGCAGCAAGGGCACTGGGAACAGCTGCACCGGTTCTGCCAGGTCTGTGGACAGTCGCCAGTCCCCTCAGCCATCCAAGGAGCATTTACTCAAGAAAAATGGCTGAGCCTGGCATGGTGCACCATGTGGTTCACTCAGCCTGTTCCTAACTGCCACCCACCCCCCCCGCACCCTTGAAACCAGCAGCCTGGCAGCCACTCCCGCAAATCCCCTTCCCAGATGCTGACCACCCAACCTGCCCAGAAGCTCCCTGGCAGACCCACTCCAAGAGCACCCTGGTCTGCCCCGGCTCGCCCAGAGCCGACAGCCTCCTGTGTGTCATCCCCCAGCAGAGGCCATGGGTGAGTGCGGGGCTCCCTGGGGCAGCGGCCAGCAGGCACAAACGTGCAATGGCCAATGTGTCATGCACAGGCCCAGCAAGGGCCTGGAGACCCTAGGCTCTGACCTTGGGGTCACCTTGAGGTTCAGCACCAGAAGGAAGTAAAAACTAAGAGTTGTAAACAGCCTGGTGAAGTCAGAGAGTGAGCCCTCAGCAAAGCGGGGAGGTTGGCTCCAGGAGGTCAAAGGGATCTCTGATCACTAGCTGGCCACCAAGCTGAGAACAGACTTTAATGGCCACAAAGGACCAAAAACGCACACTTTAAGAAGTAATTACCTTCAGAGAAATAACTAAAACAAACTTCAACAAGCAACAGCAACCAACCCTGGGGAGGAAGAGACTAATTTCCAGAGCTGCAACAGTAGTTCACTTCAGATACTGTTTTCAACAAAAAAATCACAAGACCTGAGAAAGAATCAAGAAAGGAGGGCTCATTCCTGAAGAAAACCCACCAACAGGTCAAACCCAGAAGTAGGTCTTACTAGACAAAAATTTAAATATCAGCTCTTTTAATTATGTCCCAGAAAAAGAGGAAACCAAATCTAAAGAAGTATGACAATCCTGTCTCACCAAACAGAACACACTAATAAAGAGACAAAAATGATTTTAAAAAAAGAACCAAAGAGACATTCTAGAGCTGAGAAGCACAACAGCCGCAATTCACCAGCGGCCTCAGCGGCGACCTGCACAGGCAGGACACTCAGCCAACCTGAAAGCCAGCCACTGGCGCCACGCGGCCCAAGGAACAAGGAAAGGAGCAGAGGAAAAGGAACAGAGCCTGCAGGTCTGTGGGGACGCCACCGAGCACAGCAACAGATGTGCCGTACCAGAGAAGGTGCAGGGAAAACGTCTGAAAAAACGACTGAAAACTCTCCAAATCTGATGAAAAACATTAATCCACACAGCCGAGGGGCGCAGCAAATTCCATAGAGTTTTCTCAAAGATATCCACACCTAGACCAAAATGTCCACATCACAACCAAACTGTCAAAAAAAACAAAGACAGACTCCTGAGAGAAGAGAGAAGCGCCTCGTCACACACAGTGACCCTGGGTAATGCTGACGGCCGGCTTCTCAGAGGCCAGCCGGCAGTGGGCCGACGCAGGCAAAGTGGGCAGAGAAGGCTGCCAGCGACACTTCTCCACCCAGCAAACCACCCTCCAAAGGACTGGTGCAGAAAGAAGACATCGCCAAATAGAGAGGAGCTGACATAATTCATCGCTAGCAGACCTACCTTTTCAGAAATACTAGTTCTTCAAGTTGAAATGGAGAAACACTAGACAGTAGCTCAAACCCACATAAAGCAGTAAAGAGCACCAATTAAGGCGACCACAAAGGCAGGTATCAAAGTTAGAATGAATTAGTATAAATTTATTTTGTGCTTATAACTTATCTCTCTGTAACCTAATCTAAAAAGACCTCTGGATAAATAGCAATAATCGTGAAGCTGTGACAGCCTGGACCCTGCAGCCCTGAGCAGCTCATCGTCTGACAGGACATAGTCAGGAGCCTGAGGCAGCCCCAGGACCCTGGCTCCTGACATTCACACCTTGCATAATCCTTCCCCTTGAGTGCAGGTGGGACCTGACACCTGCTAACAGTCAACAGAATACGGTGACAGTGATGAGCCACCGCATCCTTGACATTACCCAAGACTTGACTTCTTGCCAGGACACTGTGTCCCTTCCCATGCAGTGAAGTCTACTAGTCAGATTTTTGTCACTGTAACCAAAATACCCACCAAGAACAACTTAGAGGAGGAAAAGTTTATTTTGGCACAGATTCAGAGGTTTAGTCCAATGGCCCACTCAACTGCTCTGGGCCCAAGGGGATCAGAACATCATGGCGAAGAGCAGGGTGGAGGAGCACTGCTGCATCACAGCAGCCAAGAAGCAGAGACGAGCACAGGGAAGGGGCTACAGGAAAGAAGAATCCTTCTGGGCACGCCCCCAGTGACCCACCTCAGTTACCAGGCAGTCCATCCAAACTCGCAGGACTGACCAGGTCACAGCTCTTGTGACCTAATCATTTCATTCCCAAATATTCTTGCAGTAACACAGAAGATTCAGGGTCACCTCATTTCTAACTGTAACAGGAAGGCCTATGGGACAAGCAGCTAAGAGTGGTCTCCAGCCAACAATCAGCAAGAAACTCAGTTCAGCAACCCACGAGAAACTAACGGGACGCTGCCATCAACCACCTGACCTCAGAAGCAGATCCCTTCCAAGCAAGCCTTGGATGAAACTGCAGCCCCGCCGACACCCTCCCCGCAGCCTGTGAGACCCCAAACGGAGACTGAGCTCAGCTGTGCCTGGACACCCGACCCACAGGTGGCTGTTTTAACTTGCTACATTTTTGGCGATATTGTTTAGCAACAATAGAGATTTCAAAGAAAACAGTCATTCCTGAGCCCCAAATGCAGGCTGACAGCATTCTCCAAAACACCAGGAGGTCCGAAGCACTGCGATAGATAGCTGCCCGAGGGGAAATGGAGGGACCGAGTCTCGTACTCATGACCCAGATGGAGTAACAGGAAGGGCCTCCACACACACACACACACACACACACACACACACACACACACGAGAAAAGAAAACAGCAAAGCTAAAACGACACTCCAGACACTGGACAAGGCCGACATGGCCTCGGCCTTCCACCTGAGTGCCCAGGAGGCAGCAGAGCCAGAGAACCCCCTGCATCCCAGAGATGGGACAGGGAATCTGCAGAGACCGATCGATGAAGCCCGAGTTCCCAGGACAGAACGCAGAGAGAACACAGCGCAGAGAGGAAACCTGCAGATCCGCACAGACAACCTCGGGGATTCAGCTCAATACCCATCAGCCTGTGCTATGGCAGAACTACCCACAGCCAGGGAGAAGTTCATCCAAAACAGAAAACAGCACCCAGCACTCACACAAGGCTGGGAAGGCAGTCTCATCCCCAGAGTCAGGGAATCTTAGGACCAGGCCAAACCAGCAGAGAACCCAGAAGGGTCTTGCTTCAACAGTGGGAAATATTAACACTGGACGAACCCTGCTGCAGACCCTAGCGAATCTTAAATGCAGAACCCCAAAGGCCAGGTATGGTGGTGCACACCTGTAATCCCAGTGGCTCAGGAGGCTGGGGCAGGAGAATCCTGAGTTCTAAGTCAGCCTCAGCAACTTAGCAAGACCCTGTCTCAAAAATAAAAGGGGCTGGGGATGTGGCTCGGTGGTTAAGCACCCAGGGTTCAATCTCTAGTACCAAAAAAAAAAGCACAACCCAAAAGAAGCAGTTAAATAACTTCCTGCTTTCCACAGTAAAGCTCAAGAACGTTGATAGTGACACAAAAATACCCAGCACGCAGTAACATGAAAGCACGATGTCTGGTACACAAAGCAGCAGCAGAACAACCGCATGAGAACACAGGATGGGAAGACTCAAGAACAGACGATAGGACGAGGGGTTCTGGATCTGACTCTGGGTCTCAGATGAAAAGAACACTGACAGGAACGTGCACGCACAGGAATCCATGAACCCGAAACAGCAAGCAACAGGAACACGTATCCGTTACATAAGACGCTTGAGGTCAGGGCTCAGGGGTCGCTCAAAGGTGGAAAACATGCGTAAGACCCTGGGCTCCATCCCCCACACCAAAAAAAAAGGAAGTTCCAGAAGCTGCACAAGACCGTGAGTTATGTATACTGTGTCATGTTCTTTGAAGACAGAGCTCATAATAAGTGTTCTCACCACAATTTAAAAACAACAGCCACAAAAAGGCCTGGAGCAAAAGAAGCCATCCAAAATGAGAAACTTGGCACTCACCCATAATCCCAGCGACCCAGGAGGCCAAGAAAGGAGGCCTGCACTTTCAAGCTTATGTCAGCAGCTTAGTAAGATCCTGTCTCAAAATAAAAAGTTGAAAGGGCTGGGATGTGGCTCAGCGGGAGAGCAGCCCTGGGTTCAATCCCCAGTTGCAGTGATAATAAGACACAAAAGAAGGGCTGGGACAGAGCTCGGCTGGCAGAGCGCTTGCCTCACATGCACAAGGCCCTGGGTTCAATCCCCAGCACCACCAAAAAAAGAAAAGACACAAAGAACACAAACAAATGAAAGAAAGAATCAGTGAGCTGTGGGGAGCGCTCAAGCAAGGAACTGGAATCTCCCAACAGAGACGGGCAAAGGGTGGCGACGGAGGAAATGTGGCCAGACACACGAGGACGCACGGAAGCACGTCCTGATCAAACCACTTCAACAAGGGAGGAGGCCAAACACCCTGGAAGCAGACGAAGACAGACAGACACAGGGGCAAAGGACAGGAGGACACAGGATTTCTCTTCAGAAAGACTCATGCACGCGGCAGTGAAACAGCTTCAGGACACGGGAGGAAAACGTGCCCAGGAGAATTCCACACCCAGTGAAAGTCTGGCCCAAACGGCGGCAAGACCAAGGGACCACTGGCCTTGCAGCTCAGTGAGACCCTGTCTCTACATAAAACACACAATAGGGCTGGGGATGGGGCTCAGTGGTCGAGTGCCCTGAGTTCAATCCCCAGAACTCCCGTTCTCAAAAAAAAAAAACCCAAAGACTCCATGGAATGCAGACACAGTACTAGGAAGCGGAAGGGAACACAGCACGTGGGAACCCAGGTCTAAACCAGAGCCCCGAGCGGAAACCATGCGGGGACGTGCACAAGACGTGGTTCTTACTATCCAACCCTCTTTAAAGGAAACCGATGCTCAAAATAGTAACAAGCATTTAGAGTTTGTAACACGACAAGAACAGCATTGGCACCAGGAGGAGCTGTCGGTCCCCATCGCGAAGGTCACATGCTACACAGTGAGTGGCGGGAAGCCCCCGGGACACCCTGCAGTAAGGGCAAGCCGCACTGTAGCCTGAGCAACCCCTAAAACACGACAGAGACACAGTCAACACACCAACTAACACAAGAATAAAAACGTGAGACACGTCCAATTAATTCGAAAGAAACGAGAGAAGAAGGAATAGGAACAAATGGAAGAGAGAAAACAGAGCAAACCAAGAGGCCACAACACCATTCCCTCCGCGAGGGCTCTGAACACCGTGCTGGGTGGAGTGCGAACCTGGAAACCAAGCAAAGCCCAGCAACACGCCCTACAAAGAACACCAGGAACCGGAGACTGTGAAGACGCCTGGAAAAGCCCACTGCTTACAAACTGTACGACACACTTTTTAAGAACCATGTGGCAAAAAAGAAACCAAGATTTCAGGAAGAAAAAGAAATAAGAGAAATCAAAAAGCAAACCAGTATTTTGAAATGAACAGAAACGAAAACACAAAATTTCAGAATTTGTAGAATGCCACAAAAACAGTAGCTAATACTTATAATAGGAAAGAAGAAACGTCTCAAAACAATGATCCGTTTCCACCGTAAGAAATTCGAAAGAGAAGAGCAAACTAAGCCCAAGTAAATAGAAGGGAAAAAAACAAGAAAGGTCAATGCCAAATCCACAGAATAGAAAACAGAAATGGAGAGAAGCTGCAGCCGCCTCTGCGGGAAGACAGACCACCTCCAGCCAGAGGGGCAGGAGGGAGAGGGCATGCAGACCACCGTGCAGGGACAGAGGGCCCAGCAGCCCAGCCCTGCAGGGGCACTGTGCACCAAGTCCTTCAGAGAGGACGGCGGGCCTCCTGGAAGGCACAGCGCACCCAGGCGCAGCCGGCCCGTCAGCCTGACCATCAAGGAACAGAGAACAGTCACGACCTACAAAGAGCTCCAGGGCCAAAGGCCACCGCACTCAGGGACAGGGCGCTGCAGTGGCACCCAGAGAGCAGAGTGAGCACAACCGCAGGCCCCCGTCAGGCCAGGCGCCCACATACCTGTGGTGGTGGCCAGGACCACGCTGGCCAGCGTGAGGCTCTGCACCATGGCGGCCTCTTCCCGCTGCTTCAGCTCCTTCTTCAACAGCTTGATCTCATTCCGAAAATCACTCCTCTCTCTCTTATCCTGGGTCTTCTTGTTTTTTACCTGCAAATGGAAGCAAAGAAAACATGGTGGCTTTGCTGTGGCTTTGCCTCCGTGTCACCACCAGGTCCAGGTCAGTGAGCTCCCTAAAAAGCAGGGAGGGTGGACGCCTCTCTGAAAGGAGCTGCAGACACGCCACCAACTACATACCTCAGCCCCCAGCTGCACAGGGAGAGAGGGGATGCCCACACCCGGGAGGGGACGCGCAGGAACAGGACCGCCGCCCTGCAGGGCCAGCTCAGTGACCGAGTATCACCAGCCAAGTATCACCCCACGTTTTCAAGAGATCAAAATCAACCTGTCACCTAACTCCACCCACTCCGACATCTCCACCTCATGGGGAATCTCAGCGGTGGTGAGGGGGACGTTCTGCCTGGTTTACAAGGAAACAAAGCCCGAGGAGCTGATTTCAACAGGGACAAGGACAGGAGGTCGTCCACACTGGACGGAGTGAGGACCACCACGCACGTTCCCACGCCGCCTTCTCCCTGCCTCCTGTCCACTGGGAGCTGGAGCTGGCTGTGTGCACAGGGCGGCCTCTACTCTGCTGCTGGGGGCAAGGTGTACGGCCCCCCAGCATCTCCCGCGGCCGTCACCGCATGGCGAAGACGCCGCCGAGGAGACGCCTGCTGAGGTGAGCAAACGCAGGCCAGGCCAGAAGCTAAGCCAGAAGAGCACAGGCCTGGAAGCCACCTGCGGAGGGCCACACCACCCCAGGCAACCTGCGCCCCAGGTGCCCCACTCCTGGCACCCGCCCCCAGGAGGAGAGCGTGCAGGGCGCGGGGCTTGCAGCTGTGCTCTTCCCCTTGGCTGCCTTCCTGCCCGCCGACACTCACTGGGCAACGCGAGCAGATGCGGGGATGCCTAGGATGCATCCTTATTACGGTTCCTCGCCCCTGATCAACAGGAGCAGCTGAGTCCCTGTTAAACGCCGAGTGTAGCTCACTACCAAAAACTAGCAGTACGGGCCAGCGCAGCGGCGTATGCCTGTCATCCCAGCACTTAGGGAGGCTGAGACAGGAGAATCGCGAGTTCAAAGCCAGCCTCAGCAATGGCGAGGCACTAAGCAACTCAGTGAGACCCTGTCTCTACATAAAACACAAAATAGGGCTGGGGGTGTGGCTCAGTGGTCGAGTGCCCCTGAGTTCAATCCCTGGTACAAAGAAAACAACCAGTCGTGCGGGGGGGGAGGGGGGGTTTCCACTGTTCAAATAATTAAACAAGCAGAGGGAGGCGAGAGAACCACAAGGAACAGAGACATGGTCCCTCCTCCACGACTGCCGAGCTGAGCCCACACTGAGAACGCTGGGTACACACCAGGATCTGATCAATGTCCTTCCTGATGTCGGCGACGATCTGGGTGCTGTCACTCCGCGCCAACACCGCATCCAGAGAGTGCTGCTGAATGGACTCCAGCAGGCGCGCCGGGTGCCCCAGGCGCAGAATCCGTTGCTTCCAGCGAGCCAGACGCTCCACCAGATTGTCCACCGCGATGTTAGAGGGGGCACAGCACAGAACCTGGAAGCGCAGTGCACTCAGGGCTTGGCAATTTCTTTTCTAATTAAACCACCTGGGCCTGTGCTACAACAGAAAGGTTTCGGGGCAGGGAGGAGCACAGAGTGTCAGACAACGCTGGAGCGCAGCGAGCCACCTGGCGAGGGAGCCTCGCAGCTCCGCACGCCAGCCTGTCGGCACACCTGGACCCAGACCTTCAAAACATGTGAGTCAGCAAAGCACCAAAACACGTCATGTGACCTGCAAGTGGCAGAAGAAGGCCCCAAGATTCAAGTGTGCGCCCTTCGACCAGCCATGAAATCCCCAGCAAGTCAATTTTTATTACTGGACAACACAACGGAGTCTCTGATGAGGGCCATCTTGCTTCTGGAATTGCAACTCCACTGCAGGAGCAGGAGGCGGCCAGCAGAGGGCGATCCCACACGCTCCCACACGCTCCCACACGCTCCCGCCCCTCCCCTCCTGCCCCAAGGTTGTGCAGAGGCGCACCCAGCCTCATGTGCAGACTCAGTGCAAGGAACCTGCCCAGTGTGGAGGTGCAACCTGTGATCCCAGCTACACTGGAGGCTGAGGCAGGAATCATGTCTGAGGACAGCTTAAACAATTAAGTGAGAGCCTGTCTCAAAAGAAAAAACTTTTAAAAGGGCTGCAGATGTGGCTCAGTGGTAGACTGCCCCTGGATTCAATGCTCAGAATTGCACACGCACCAAAAAAAGACACCCAATTAAAGCCACCAAAGCTGCTCCTTGTTAATAAGTATCTTTTCTTGCCAGTTTCTAAACACCTACAAAGACACCCATCGGTAGGAAACCTTGGACACAGACTTTAAACGACAAGGACCCTCGCAGCTCTGAACAGCCCTGGCTCGCTAGGCATGGTGGTGCACACCTGTAGTCCCAGCTACTTGGGAGGCAGAGGCAAGAGGACTGCAAGTTTGAGGCCAGCCTCGGCAATTTGCAAGACCATCTCAAAATTTAACAAGAGCTGGGAACGTGGCTGGTGTTGGGGCACTTGCCCGGCATGTGCAAGGCCCTGGGTTCTGTCCCCAGCACTGCAAATAAAACAAGGCAGCAGCTCAATTCTGGCTCTGCCACTCACTGCTGAGTGACAGCATGTGACCTTGTTTCTGGGTTTCCTCGCCTACAACCTGGGCTGCTGACAGTCCCCAGCACCAGGGCAGAAGGCCCCTGGACGGCTGTGGGTTGGGACGTGGCACCAGCACAGGCTGACCCACCAATGTCGCCCATTCCCACGCCAGTCCCCACCAGGGCCACACTGCTACACGCCAGGAGGGGCCGTCTAACGAGCCCTTCTGTGTCCTCAGGTCCCCAGTGACACACATGGATGCAGAAGACGAAAGACCCTTTCTGGACCAGGCAGAGGCGAGTGAGGACGTGTGCTGTCACACCACACGCCCTGGAGCGCCGGCGCACCCGTCCACCAACAGGTGAAGGCAAGGCCTGGTCAGCCGCACACCCAGCACGGGCCTGAACACAGCTGGAGCCAGAGAGCCTGGGTGGGGCCAGCGTGGGAGCCTCTGCAGCAAGAGGGGCTCTGGGGCTGAGCCGCACCGTCCAGCAGGTGCTCCCACGCCGCACCGTCCAGCAGGTGCTCCCACACCGCACCGTCCAGCAGGTGCTCCCACGCACTCCCCAACCCAAGGCGCCGTCAGAAACCAGAAAGGGACCTGCCGGCTCGCAACCACACGCACATTCAACGCCCTTTTTAATTTTATCTTGAGACAGGGACTTGCTAACTTGCCCAGGCTGGCCTTGGACTTGGATCCTCCTGCCTCAGCCTCCTGTGTCTCTGGGATGACAGGCATGCACCACAGCACCAGCTCCACCCTCGCTCTCTAAATGCCCAATGAGGCTGCTGACCAACCCCACCAGGACTGTGGCTGGGACCCCGCCAAACGCCCAGGGAACGCAGCCGAGCCCCGCAGACAGTGATGAGGGAGGAGCCTCCGCTGCCCACCTTCAAGCCTTGTTTCACAGCCTGAAGGATTATTTCGACCAAGGTCGTGGTTTTCCCAGTGCCCGGAGGACCGTGGATAATGGCCAGCTCTTTCTGGGACAGCGCAAACGAGACGGCTTCCCTCTGGGAGGAGTCCAGCGTGGGGTTGTACAACACCAGTGGGTCTGCGGGAGAAGCAGCGTCAGGCCCTGCCACCCGCCCTCTGCCCAGGGGCATGGGTAGCACCTGGATCCCTGAGGCAACGCGAGCCACCCCGAATCACTGCACTATTTACAAAGGACTTCCAGAAGGGGCCACGACTGCTCAGTTACATCTGCCTGTGGCTGCCACAGCACAGGCGACTGGATGGCCCCTCTATGGAACAGGGTGCCGACTCACCATCTGGGATAACAGACAAGAAAGGAAGGTCTCTGGAAACCTGTTGACTTCCACCACCTCACCCCTCTTTTAAGTGGCAATTAAACGACAAAAAAAAAGGAAAGAAAGGAATGCTAATGACTCCAGGGTGGTGGAAGATTCCAAGGACTGAAGAGCTTCTTATGCTCTGGGCCTGCTGTGCTCCCCCGGCGGCCGGTGCGCCCGTGCCTGCTGCAGAGCCCTGATGGACATGCACGCTGAGCTCGAGGGCCAGGGGCACTGGCTGCACTCGCGAGAAGAAAATGATGTGGGAAACAGTCCAGGGGGACGTGGGCAACGAGCCTACCATCGAATCTGAAGTTCCCCACATGGTCCACTACCCTACACCAAATCCCCTTTCCCTGGACAACAGCCATGATCCAGACACAGCTGGTCCTCATCAGTAAATAAGCCATGAATGGTGGCCACGCCTGTCATCCCAGAGGCACAGGAGGCTGAGGCAGGAGGATTGCCAAGTTCAAGGCCGGCCCGGGCAACTTAGCAAGGCCCTAAGCAACTTAGTGAGAACTTGTCTCAAAATAAAAAATAAAAAAGGCTGGAGATGTGGCTCAGAGGTTAAGTGCCCAAAACAAAAAACAAAAAGAACACCAGAGTAAATAAATTTCTAGTTCAGTTTCCAGCCCTGCAATAAATATTTGACAGAAACAACATATTATTGAAATATGAGTGCTTTTAGAAATTCCAAAGAAAAATGTGGAGAGAAAGTGAATATTTATAAGACAACGTGCCACAAGGGAGGGCCAACTGGAAAAGCCTACAGCAGCTCGGGGTCTTGGGCTTTTTGTTTGGTCTTTTGTGACACTGGGGATTGAACCCAGCAGTGCTGTACCATGGGGCTCCTCCCCAGCCCATGTTAGTTTTTATTTTGAGATGGTCTTGCTAAGTTGTAGGCTGGCCTGGAACTAGCGATCCTCTGCCTGAGCCTCCGGAGTCGCTGGGGTTACAGCATGTGCCACTGCACACGACAGCCCTGTTTTCAAAACTACTCCACAATGGGGTTATTAGCGGGGTACGATGATAGAGGGGGCTGGGGCGTGGCTCAGTAGAGCACGTGCCAAGCAGGTGCAGGGCCCTGGGTTGCTGGTGACTCTGGCATGGACCTGACCAAAGCCACTGCCTTAAAAATTGAAATAAGTGGGCTGAGGTCGTGGCTCAGTGGTAGAGCACTTGCCTGGCATGTGTGAGGCACTGGGTTCAATTCTCAGCACCATATATAAGGCAATAAATAAAATTTAAAAAAGATCCATCAACAACTAATAAAAATATTTAAAAAAAAAAGTTGAAATAAGTCTTCCCTCTTAAGCAGTGCTAATGAATGAGCAGCCACTTGACGAGTAAATGCCTATGAAAATGAGGTTCTGCAAGAACACGTGAACACACACCACACTGAGCAACAGGGGAGGGCTGAGCGCACCAGGAGGCCAGCCCGTGGCCGCACGTCCCTCTTGCTGCTGCGGCTGGGGCTGCAAGCCGGCAAGCCCTCACCACCGAGGGTCCCAGCCCCACGCAGGCTCTGAGTGATGCCCTCCCTGCCCACCTTCCAGATTCCCACCTTCCTCTCATAATCAGAAATGCTACCTTGAACTCAAAGGCTGATGGGAATGAAATCACAGGTTTTTAGAGCAGAGATTTTTCTATCAAAACTTTCTATGAAGCATAAAGCAGGACCCATGATCCTTGGCTCCACAGAACCCTGGCTGGAGGAAATACCTACATCTCAAAATGAACGACACAGGCATCACAGCAGGATCTAATGCCGCCAGCGCCGCAATCATGCCAGCGCCACAATCATGCCAGCGCCACAATCACGCGGAGGCTCTGAGGACTGGCACCAAAGGCCTGGGGCTGTGCGTCTGACTGCACATTCTCAAACCCAGGCCCAGACTGCGCGCAACAATTTTAGCAGAATTAAAGAAAAAAAATGTTCTCACGTGTGTCACCAGCAGGGCTAGGGGCGGATCCATGGAAGAGCAGCTCTATGAGCGGGGACGCCGGCCCCGAGTGGTACTTCTTCAGAGCCACCAGGGCCCTGCAGGGGAGAGAGCACAAGAACTCAGCAGAAGCCAGCAGCTGGGGCCACTGGGCGCTCGCAGGCAGGAGCAGGAGCCTGGGAGCCCACCTGCCCTCCCGCCACACTCACGCTTTCAGTCGCTTGTATGTGACGTCGTTGGCAAGCTTCAGCAGCCTGTAGGAACTCTCTCTGTCCACGTGCAGCTGGACATCCTGGGACTCGTCAAAGGCCACTGTGACCGACTTCTGGGTGATGCGGGTCAGGATCCCAGAAGCCAGCTGACCACCTTCGTGGGCAGCATCATACAGACCCACAATGTCACCTGTGAAACCCAAGCCACCTCGCATCAAAACTGGAAAAAACTAAACACTGTTCTGTGTGACAAATTCCAGTATGTCTCTGTGACTTTCTCCTCCTGCCTTTGTTCCAGTGCTGGAGTCCATGCCTCCCCTACCCACGCCTCAACCAGTCTTCCATGGCCCCAGCCACAGGGTGGGTCCAGGGACCCGCCGAGACTACTGCTTGGGCACCTAGAGGGCGACCCACAGCCGCCCGCTGGACCAGACACCAAGAGGGCGCCAGGCTGAAACTGCCTTGCCCTGCCCAGAAAAGAGCAGGAGACGGGGAGAAGCCAAGTCTGCAGCCTCCGGCCCACAAGCCCCAGCACCAGGACAGGGTGCGCCCGCACTGCCCGGGTCTGCCCCACGGCAGGTACCCCTCACCCCGCCTCCGAATCCAGCCAGGACCCCAACAACCACTGGGGCAAGGGTCACATCAAAGCACTGTCTCCACAGAACAAGGCAGAGTCTGACAGTGCACACGATGTTGTGACAGCCCACTCCAGGTTCCCTGGGCTGTGACGTCCACCCGGCATCCCAGGGATGGCGTCAGGCAGTGACTTCCAGCTGCTCCTCCTTTCTAACAAGGCTGGATGAGCTCCGCGGAGCCTTCTTGGCAGGGGAAGGTTTGCGAATCCATAGCTGCCCACCCTGCACGCACACCATGCGGACCAAGGTCAAGACGCCCCCGTGTGACAACAGTCACGGGTGACTCCAGGGCCACCCCCATGTGACAACAGTCACGGGTGACTCCAGGACTACCCCTGTGTGACAACAGTCACAGGTAACCAAATTTTCTAGTACCTACATTAAAAAATTAAAGCAAGCTGAGCATGGTGGCACACATCTGTAATCCCAGCTACTCAGGAGGCTGAGGCAGGAGGATCACAACCTCAAGGCCAGCCTCAGCAACTTAGTGAGACCCCATGTCAGGATAAAATAAAAAGGGCTGGGGATGCAGCTCAACGGTGGAGCATTTTCCTGGTATGTGCTAGGCCCTGGGTTTAATACCCAGTACAGATAAAAAATTTTTTAAAGGAATAGTACTTTCGTTAACTCAACATATGAAAAATATCATTTCAACACGTAATTATCATTCACGAAAAGTATTCTCAAGATATTCCCATTTTTAAGTAAAATCCCCAAGGCCTGATGCATACTGCACGTGTGGAGGGATCCCTGGCCACATCTCAAGGGTTCCATATCCACAGTGCCGGTGGCTCCTGCTTGGCCGCTGCTGTTCCCGACAACCAAAGGCTCACACACTGCACTTCTAAACGCGCTCCTCGTGCAGTGCTCTGTGCTGCAGCTGGACTCCTGCGCCAGCCTTCACGAGAGCACGAGCAGCAGCCTGAGCGCCAGTGACACTCCAGGCGCCTGCGTCTGCATCAAAACACACACCGGAAGTGAAGCTGTTGCTGGGGAGCGCCACTGCGGAGCCGCACCGCCGGGGCTCCAGGGTGACCAGCAGCCGTCCGTACAGCCCTGTGCGCTGGCTGGACACCTGCAGCTTCAGCAGACACACGCCCCGGCTCTGGAGCTCCTTCAGAGAGATGTTCTCCTGCCAGGACCTGGAAGACACCAGGATCGCAGCTTCAGTATTTGTACTTTACCAGTTTCTGCTTCTCCCACACGGGAGTGGTGAGAGACAAGGGAAGACAGTGTCTGCACAGGCTCGCACCCGCCCAGCCTGTCCTCCCCTCTTCTCCAGGGCAGCTGGCGCCAGGACCTCCTGGGTTACAGACTGCCTTCTGGGCTTTTGCTCAGTGCACGTCCTGACCCCCATCCACACCAAGGCCCACCGGTGCCCTGATCCCCTCCCTGCCTCTCATCCCCACCCCGACCCCAGCTCAAGGCCCCGTACTGCTTATCGGGGCTGACCTCGACCTCCTACCTGCTTACCTCTGGGCTGTCCCTGCCCAGCTGCCCCAGAGCAGCCCAGCACCCATCTGCCCACCCCCTCAGCTGCCTGCCCTCACCGATGGCCACCCCTGCACACAGCACCAAGGCGAGCCCCTGGGCACAGCCCTTCTCAGCCTGGACCCTGCCTATTTTCCCTTTATGGTTAGGAACAACCGTGGCCATGTGCTCCCTCTGCACTTGGTGCTGAGCGCCTGACGTAGAGCAGAGCAGTTCCTTCTCAGAACAAAGCTGTAGGGTGGGAATCATGCCGACTCACAGCTGAGGAAGGAAACCTGAGACCACCTGCAAAGTCCACCCACCAAAAATGTGGGAACTGGGATTCTACTAAGCTCCCGGCCAGCATGTCAAAACCTCTCAAAACCAGGCACGGTGGTGCACACTTGTAATCCCAGCACTTTGGGAGGCTGGGGCAGGAGAATCGTGGGTTCAAAGCCAGGCTCAGCAATGGCGAGGCACTAAGCAACTCAGTGAGACCCTGTCTCTACATAAAACACGAAATATGGCTGGGGATGTGGCTCAGTGGTCGAGTGCCCGAGTTCAATCCCCTGTACCAAAAAAAACCACCAAACTCTCAAACAAATCATGCCAAGGGCTGGGTCTGATGGGTGGGTCTGGAGGTGACTGCCCAGCTCCATGTCACCCTGGGCGAGCTCTGGAGCCCCCCTCCATCTCTCCTTGGACAGTTGGTGAGTCATGGCGACCTGCTCTGCAGGGCTGGCAGGAGGTTTAAAGGGACTGGTGCCAGGTGCTGCTCTTGATTCAGGCAAACAGATCCTCAAAAACAAGCCCCACCCCCTGACTGTGCACACCACCCAGCCACTCAACTCCTACTCTTCTCAGGCTGTGCTCAGCACACCTCCTCCAGGAAGCCATCCTGATGTCCTAGGAGTGGCCATGCTTGTTGGGCACAGGGCAGTTCTTGGTCATGCTTTCTGCACAGATGCAGCCTCCACTCTACCTTCCTTTTTTTTTTCCTTGCTCAGGGCAGGGACTCATGGGGTTGGCCACCAAAGGGCAGCCCCTGCAGTGCACATGTGCCTACCCCAAGTACCTCCACGGTGTACAGAACAGCAGCTCTCAGGCTGCGCCTGCCCTGAGTGACTCCATGGTGTGCAGGACAGCAGCTCTCAGGCTGCACCTGCCCTGAGTGACTCCAGATGCACAGTAGTTCTCAGGCTGTGCCTAAATCTGTCACTCCATTTTGTTAAGCAGTAGTTTGCCGTGAGCTGCTCGGTTTTGAATTCAAGTACTGAGGCGGAGTGACCACACACGTTCTGTACAACTAAACCACCACCACCTGCCTGGCACAGAGTGATACACTAATTATGCTAATAAGAATGACCGCCCATGACATTATCAAATTAATCAGAAGCACTTGGATGCACAGCATATCAAACTCCTATGGGAGAAACCTGACCCAGGAGCTCACCCCGCGCCCGCGGGAGCACCAAACCATACGAACCCCTCTCTTGAGACCCTTCAAAAGAGGAGCGCCCCAAGACTGGACACCATGGACCCTGGCCCCATCACCTGGTCACCTGTGGCGGGTCTTATGCAGGAAAATCTCCACAGCGAGGAACCTGGGAATCTCCGCCCGGTATTGAGCAGAGCGCGGAGCCTCCTGCCCACGACGACCGCGCAGGCCCCTCCAAGCTGCCACTGCACGCGGACTGTGAGACTGCGTCCCTCCGGACCTGGGCCTAGAACAAGCTCCGGCGCTCTGACGGCTCTGCGCCTGAGCGCGTTCTGGGGCCGGTCCCCGCTCTTACCTGACCACCCGCCTAGCGAGCCCGACGCCGCCCCAAGCCGGCCCTAGCCTCTCCGCAGAGTGTGCTGCGTGAGTGAGGGTTAGACACCGGAAACTGAGGCTGGAGCCAAGGAACCTGCGCGTGCCGGCGACCCTCGGCGAACCGCCGGCCACTCTGCTGCCCCTCAGGTGCCCACGCCGAGGACACGCGCGTGCGGACTGAGGGCGACACGGCTGGCTCCCACAACAGCCCCGCGGAGGGCCAGCCCGGCGCCCGCCACCTGCCTGCGCTCCTCCACCTCTGCGTCCCTCTCCAGCTCCAGCAGGTCCAGCTGCTTGGTCACGAAGCTCTCCACAGCGGCCGAGGCCATGGCCGCGCCGCGCCGGGCCCGCTGCCGCGCAGGATCCGCGTTCTCCGCCGGGCCGCTGCGTCGACACACAGGGTCCGCGCCGCTTCCACTTCCGCTTCCGGCCGAGCCGCGCAAAGATGGCGGCGGCCGCGGCGCTCACGGGCCTCCTCGGGCGGCTGGCTCTGGCCGGCGGCCGCAGCCTCCTGACACCCTCACGGCCCGGGGCGGGTGAGGCGCGGGCGGTGGGGTACAAGGAGCGGGGCGGCCCGGGCAGGCGACGTCCCCACGGCTTCCGAGTGAGCCCTGCGCGGCTCCTCCGAGTAGCTGGTGGCTTGCCAGGGCGGCGGGGAGGGGACAGGCGCTGCCGGGTCCTGGTCGCCGGGTCCAGCAGACGCGGGAGCGCCCGTGCGTTTTCTCGCCCCGGTGACCGTGCACTCTTCTTCCCACAGCCTCGCTCGGGCCCGCCGCTCGGAGACTCAGTTCGCAGAGCCCCTCGTTTCCACCAGGGTAATAGCACAGTGTGGGTCTGACTCTCCTCCTTTCCTCTGTAGGACTGCCTTCCTCAAGTCAGCCCTTCCCGCGTTTGAGTGCTCCAGAGTATTCAACTCTTTTGACTGTTTTCTCAGGCCTTAGGTTCAGTCCTCAACTCCGCAAAATAGTGCTCAGAACAACACCTGGTATGTAGCTGCAGTTTTTTTTTAAAAAATGACACCAGGCCGGGGTACAGTGGTGCACACCTGTGATCTCAGCTGCTAGGGAGGCTGAGGCAGGAGGATGGCAAATTTGAGGACAGCCTGAGCAACTTAATGAGACTTTGTCCTAAAAAAAAAAAGATAAAGGACCGCTGGGGTTGTGGCTCAGGTAGAGTGCTCACCTGGCGCATATGAAGCACTGGTTCGATCCTCAGCACCACATAAAAATAAATAAAGGTATTGTGTCCATCTACAACTAAAAAGTATTTAAAAAAAAAAAAAAGATAAAAGGGCTGGGGATGGAGTTCAGTGGTAGAGTGTCCCCAGGTTCACTTCCTGGTATGGGGGGGTGAGGGAGTGAGGAGAAATAGTTACATGTAGATAAGCCTATATCCCGCCAGAATTCTCAGCAACAGGAGATAAAGGATGCTCTGGTTTTCTAAAGAAGCTGAAAAACTGAATCTCAAAATAGGAAGAAATCCAAAATGGCATTTTACTAGAATGGTTCTGTTTTTCCCATCTCACATGTGAAAGGTTCTGGCTGTCCTTGCCAGGCTTTGTGTTCCTGTGTTGTTTTCTTTATGGTGTTTCCCTGGGCACTGCCACACCCAGTTGAGAAGATGAATATCACACAGGGCAGAGACTTTTACAGACATGCTCCTATCAGCTCCTCAAAGTCACTTCCCAGCCACCAATCATGGCGTGTTGTTCCTCGCGCCTCTGAAACCAAACAGGGTGGGAAAACGTCCATTAATTTCAGGTTTGTGTCAAGCTCCCCTGTGCCCTGTCCTGGGGATAGACATTGGCATGGTTTCTGGTGGAATAGAATGCTTAGAACTCCTGTGTTACTAGTGGTTGATTAGTCACTGCTCACTGAGATACATCGTAGCTCTCAGGGCATGTAGGAGACTCTCCTCAGTATTTGCCCAAAGAGATGGGAGTGGTCCTAAAGAGGGCCAAGCCCCTGTTCCTCTTCATAGCACGTCTGCACACACATCCCCACAGCCATGTAACTCCCAGCACCCAGGCCTGTGCTGTGCCTGTGAGAGGACAGCTGACCTTGACCACAAGTGCAGGACCTCTGGCGGATGCATTGATGATCTGAGTCAGGGCCTCAGATCCTCGTCCCTCCTGACACTTAGATATGGTCGTTTCTTGGGGATTTTGAGATGCCTTTTGTGTGCCTATGATATACATTTATGAAATGTTTTCACAGGTATGTTCCTAAAACATCTCTGAGTTCACCACCATGGCCAAAAGTTGTTCTGCCAGACCCCATTGAGGAGACCAGACACCATACAGGTAAAGGCTTACAGGGAGCCAAAATGAGGGGACGGCACCCAGCACTGCTCTGGCCAGCAGTCAAGGTGACCACTGCCACAGAGCAGGACTTCACATCCCAGGTGCTCCAGAACACAGCTTGGTGTGAATCCTTATGTCCGTTTTTGCCAGTAAATAGCAGCATTTTAAATGCGTGTTTATAGCCAAGCACAGTGGTGCTTGCCTGTAATCCCAGTGACTCAGGAGGCTGAGCTGGGAAGATTGTAAATTCAAGGCCAGCCTGGGCAACTTAACAAGACCCTATCTCAAAATAAAAAGGGCTGGGGATGTGGCTCAGTGATAGAGCACCCCTGGGTTCAATCCCTGGTTCCAAAAAAACCCCACCCACCAAAGTGTTCATTCATTCATTTAGCAAATCACTCTGGAGCAGCTGCTGTGAGGCAGGTCCCAGTACCTGCCCTTGGTCCCACACTGTCTCCATGGCCCGTGGCCACTTGAGTTCAAGAGCAGCGTTCTGCCCAGTCTGAAGAACAACACTGATGAGCAAAAGTGCCACCCTGGGTACTGGAGGAGCATTCAGGGTGTGGGGAGTGGCAGCCACCAGAGCCAGGTCAGGAGGAGCATCACAACACCCACCCTGCTGCCACCAGGGGGCCAGAGCCCTAGTTTTCAGAAAGCTGGAGCCCATGCTATCAGACTCTTCCAGCATTTTAAAGTATTTTAAGATATTGTAAGATAGCCAAGCATGGTGGTGTACACCTCTGATCCCAGCAACTCGGGAGGCTGAGGCAGGAGGATGGCCATTTGGGGGCCAGACTTGGCAACTTAGCCAGACCTGATCTCAAAAAAAGATGGGCTGGGGCTGTAGCCCAGTGGTAGAGTGCTTGTCTAGCATGGGCAAGGACCTGTGTTCCATCGCCAGGTCCACAAAGAGAAAAGAAGACAGCTAAGTCAACGTAGTCATTCCTCAGTGGCCGTGGGGGATGGACTCCAGATTGCCTGCGGGTGTCAGAATCCTCAGTGTTCAAGGCTCTTGTCTAAAATGGCAAAAGATCTGCATGTAACCTATGCA
The DNA here is from genome assembly GCA_004024805.1 of Geosciurus inauris. Taxonomy (NCBI): domain Eukaryota; kingdom Metazoa; phylum Chordata; class Mammalia; order Rodentia; family Sciuridae; genus Geosciurus; species Geosciurus inauris. The sequence goes on along the minus strand of PVHX01017214.1, from coordinate 10,035 downwards.
TATCCCCCCCTATGTTTAAGTCATCTCTATGTGACTTACAATGTGTGATGTCATGTAAGTGCTGTGTGAATTGTTCTGCTGCTTAGGGAATAACGGCAGGAGAAGAGGTCTAGGGCGTGTTCAGTACAGACACAGTTTTCTCCTTGAACTTTTTCACTCTGAGGTTGATTGGGTCCAGGGATGCGTAACACAAGGCTGCGAAGGGCTGACTGTACAGCAGGACTTCTGCCCTCACTGCCAGGCACAGCTTCTGGCTTTGACTCTGTCCAGGGCAGGAACTGTCTTGTCCATCCCGAGCGCCCAGCTGTACACCAGGCTGGGCGTCTGTGCTCAGTGAGCCCCTATCCAGAGCAGACCGCAGGTCTAGGGCACTATGAGCCAAGTCCCGGTCCAGACTGTGAAGACGACAGAGGAGCCAAGTGGCAGAGGCGTGGGCGGATTCCGCCTGCCCATGGGAAGTGATTCCGGGGTTCCTTGTTGGCAAGGCCTCTCCTTCTGTCCCTGGGGTCTGGCCGCCCCTCGCCCCCTGCTCCTTGATGAACGGGAGTGAAAAAGATGGCCTTCCACTCAGCTGTAGGCGTAGAGGCAGGGGTGCTGTGAGCTCAGGCCAGAGAACCGCAGGAGGCAGTTTGGGCCTGATGTGGGTCCTGGGGGCACCACCATCTGTCAACCCCATGTGCCAAGGTGCCAGTGCTCCTGGGAGCCGCAACTGGGCCCCTGCCTGGCGCCTGTGCCTGTAGGATGGACGAGACAGGGCTAGGCCACCCGCGGTGCGTCCCTCTCACCAGGTGCCAGTGGGGCCCGTGCTCTGCCTCACCCTGCAGTGGCAGCGGGAGGGTGGGGCCGCCTGTGCCTTTCCAGTTGGGGTGACTGCCGCACTCTTCCCCAGAGATTGTGAGGACGGTGAATGAGCTGATTGCCACCGGCCAGTATGGCCGTCTCTTTGCTGTGGTGCACTTCGCCAGCCACCAGTGGAAGGTGACCTCCGAAGACCTGATTTTAATCCATAACGAATTAGACATCAAGTGTGGGGAGAGGATTCGACTGGAGAAGGTGAGGCTGTCGAGTTTCTATGTATATTCAGGGACTTGGCACCAAATCTGCAGTCCCACCCCCTGGTCTGGTCTGAGCAGGAGGCCAGTGAGGCCACTGCGCAGGATGCCGGGGGCGGGGCTTGGAGCGAGGGCAGCGCATGTCCGTCTCACTGGCGGATCTCCACGGGATGCTCGCTCTCTGGTGTAGTACAGCTCCAGTGAAGGGGGTCGAGCACGCCAGCCCCTGCTCGTGGGGAAGAGTGGTGGCTTCAGGTGAAACACTGCTCTGGCGTCAGCCCTGGCTGCCAAGGTGGTTCCAAGCCTTTGCCCGGGTGCCATGCACCTTGCCCCCTGGGAGGCTGGTCCCCCTAGGTGGCCGAGCACGTTCAGCCTTTGAGTATGATCCTGCTGTGTTTGGGGGCATTTGATTTTTGCCTTCTCTGTTTATAAAACTATAACGACTGCAACAGACAGTTTTCTAGGATTTTGTCTGGGTTTTCTGCAGTACAGAGGATCGAACTCAGGGACTCACGTGCCAGACAAGTGCTCTACCACTGAGCTGCACCCCCAGCCCTTTGTATTTTTAACTTTGAGAAGGGGTCTCACTAAGTTTCCCAGGGTGCCCTTGAGCTTGGGATTTTCCTGCCTCAGCCTCCCGAGTCGCTGGGATCACAGGCCTGCGCCACAGCACTCATCCCCAGATGACTTCCAACACCCAATACCACGTAACCCACGTAGGTAGCCCTTGCGCTGCACTGACCGTGGATGGTGACAAGGAAAGCAGTCATGAATTCAGTATGGATACAATTCTTTTTCCAAGTCTTTCAATCCAGTTGACTGAGTCTGCCTCTGCGGATGCAGCACCCCAGTATACTTATTTTGAATTATTTCATATTAACTAAAAAACGGTGGAACCTCCACCTCATGTAGATTGTTTTGTACAACTTAGGAGATCCGGCAGCAAAGAGAACTTCATGTGAAATTGGCTCAAACGCTGTTCTGGTTATTTGTCATTACCTAACATACGTCATTCACAGGTGTTGTCAGGGAACGTGTTTTGTGTTCACACATATGACTTAGCGTGCTCCGGTTGCTTTCTGAGCAGTGAAGTCTTCCAGCGTCTGACGCAGAGGTGTTCTCCCTGCAGCTGCACCTTGGCATGGCCGTCCCCAGGTGGACTGTAGCCTGTGTACAGCTCTGCGGTGGTTGAAAGAGCATAGCCGGCCTGAGTCTTGGTGCTGCTGGCCGCCCTGTGAACTGCCCATGCAGACCCCGTGGCACCGCGGGGTGAAGCTCCATGGTGGCCACTGAGAATGAGTGCGACCACGTCAGAGTGTAGGGAAAGTCTAGACGAGAGCGTGGCAGTGGTCTGCAGGCGTGGCCATCACATCAGATCAGACTGTGCGTGCGGCTTCCAAGGGCCCGGGCATTGCACTGGACACCCCACCTGGCTGTCCAGCCCACATGGTTTCCTGCTGGGGTGTCATTAGCCAGCAGGTCAGACCCAGCACCACTGTGCCCTCAGTTCCAGGTAACCAGTGCTCCCACATTCTGTGGGCCTTCATGTCAGCTCCGTGCTGGTGACTGGCGCCACTTGGTGTGATGAGTGTTCCTGCTTAACTTTTTCAGGTCCTGCTGGTCGGGGCGGACAACTTCACGCTTGTTGGCAAGCCACTCCTTGGGTAAGCGACATTGTCCTGGGGTGCAGGCAGGACCGATGGGTTGGGCCAGGTGGGGGGTGTGCAGGCTCGCTGTCAGCTGAACACAGCAAGTTTCTGTCCAAATCTGGGGGTTCAGTGTCTCGGGAGGAGACGTCCAGCCCAGACTGCTGGCCCATTACTAACTCATCACAGCACACAACCTGCAGATTTGTTTGAAGCCAGTTTGGTGGCACACACTCCTGGCTACTCAGGAGACAGAGGGAGGAGGAGCAGGAGTCCCAGGCCAGCCTCACAACTCAGCAAGACCCTGTCGCAAAAGACAAAATAGAGGACTGGGGATGTGGCTCAAGGCTAGAGCCCTTACCCAGCACACGGAGGGCCTAGGTTTGATCCCAGCACCACCCAAACAGTGATAATAATAAAACAAAATAAAAAATAAAACCAACACACTCCACAGAATGTTCTTTTTGTGCTTTTGTATAGTTTTCTTTACAGTGAGGACATCTGCTTTTATGATCAGGAAAGAAGATAAAATTTTGTTTTAGGAATTCTCCTTTTAGGAATTTTACTCAAGCGTTTATAAAATTTTAAAAATAATCAAGAAGGCACATGAGGACTGGGGCTACAGCTCGGTGGTCGAGCGCTTGCCTGGCACGTCGGAGGCACTGGGTTCCATCCTCAGCACCACGTAAAAATAAATAAAGTATTGTGTCCATCTACAACTAAGACAATAAAAATAATTTTCAAAAAGGCACATGCTTATTTACTTTCCTTCTAGAAAAGATCTTGTTCGAGTTGAAGCCACGGTCATTGAGAAGACAGAATCATGGCCTAAAATCAACATGAAATTCAAGAAAAGGAAAAACTTCAGGAAGAAAAGAAGTAAGTGGAGGGGCTGGGGTTGGGGCTCAGTGGTAGAGCACTTGCTTCGCATGCATAAGGCACTGGGTTCGATCCTCAGCACCACATAAAAATAAGTAAGTAAAATAAAGGTATTGTGTCCATCTGCAACTAAAAAAATATTTTTAAAAAAACAAGTAAGTAGAGGGGTGTGGCCTGGCTCCCCCCTACTGTGGTTGTCCCCAGGCTGCACCTGGGGAGGGGAGCTCCGCTTGGCCAGTCATGGCAGTGACTGAAGTGTCACCTCCCCTGACTCAGCACAGGTCACAAGACGCCACTCAACCTGGGGGATGTGGGTGGCATCTGGGTCATGTGGAACACGGGAAGCAGGTCTCTGCCCACCGTGGAGAGTGGTTGGAGCTGGTCCCTTGGTGGGTGTCATCCTGCCTGCAGGGGCACGGGAGGGTCCTGGGCTGTAGCAAGACAGTGCCATCTCAGGAGCCTCAGCGGGGACAGACCTGGCACTGTGAGCACACACTGAGTACATACAGTGCAAGCTGTCCCAAGGGAGCGGAATGACCCCAGAGCACAGGGTGGCAAGCCCAGCAGGAGGCCAGGGGCGAGGCGGTGCCCTGGGTCACAGTGGCTGCTCAGGCGCAGGCCAGCTTTCAGGGTAGCTGGCCAGGTATCGTTTTATGTCACTGACATCACATTAAACCCGGAGTGTGTGTGTGCCGGGCGCGGACCCGGGGCTGTGCCTGCTGGGCTAGTGCTCTGCCCAGCACATGCCCCGCCGTGCCAAGCGCAGGCCCTGAAGGGCATCACAGAAGGGCTGGAAGGGGTGTGAAGCGGGCTGGGCAGACTGGCGTCTGAGCAGCATGGAGGCTCGTTGAGAAGGGAAGCGCTTCTGGAGGCTGGAGGCTGGACAGGCCGCAGACCCGCGGGAGCCCCAGCAGGCTGCCTGGAGAGGCCCTGGCAGAGGTCACCAGGGGGCGCATGGAGAAGGGCGACCCTGGGCAGGAGGGGAGCTGTCTGGTGGCTTTGGCACAGGTGAGGGGGTAAGGCAGCTGTGGGCAGCAGCAGGTGTCCTGTAGGGACAACCACAGTGACAGGAGCTTAGCCACGGGGAAGAGGAGGCTGCTGGAGGGAGGCGAGGGCAGGGCGAGCCCGGGGGACTTCACAGGGCGCCGCCTCGTCAGGGGTGCCAGGGTTCCCCCATGAGGGCGCACAGACGGCTGCAGGACAGGTCCCTGAGGGAGGAGATGAGCGGGGCATGGTTAGTGAGAAGTCACCAGGACGGTGGCCAGCCAGGCTGGAAGGGCTGGAAGGGAAGGGCTGCCACAGGGTGGCTTTCATAGGCTGTGGAGGGAGTACATGACCAGGGGACAGGACTACAGCACCAGGCTCCTGTGCGAGGGCGAGTGAGTGGGCTCCTGGCAGCAGAGCTTGTGTCCCTGCCTGTCCAGGCCAGTCGGCCATAGAGCAGACAGGACGACCTCCCTCCCTGGGGCCACTTGATGGGCCTGGTCTCACCATTCTGTTGTCTTCCACCTGCCTTGTCCCTATCACAGACGCCTGGCATTGCCCACAAGCAGCAGTTGGCCCACAAGCAGACAGGAGCATCCCCACAGGTGGCCACCTGAAGGACAGCACTACAGGGCTTGGGATGGCCAGAGTCCTGGCTCTGAATGGTGTCACTCACAGCTCTGTAGGGACAGTGGTTGCTGCTCAGCTACCAGTGTGATCACATGTGCTTGTGAGCAGGAGCCTCTCCTGTCTCTGTGACACTCCAAGGTGGCCACAGAATGAGCATCTTGCCCCTCGTGGTCCAGAGCTACAGTGGCCATGGGGCAGGAGGGGCCACTCTGTCCTCAGGCCTCAGCCTTCCAGCTCCACTCCTGCTGATGCAGCCATGGTGCAGCCAGTGTGGCCACAGATGAACCTGGCCGGGCATGGCAGAGAAGCTGCTGAGGCCCGCTTCCGGAGGGCAGGCCAGGGCCGAGCGCCATGGACAGGGCAGCAGCACTGGGCATGCAGGGCCCGGGCCATCGCTCGTTCACGGTGGACAGCCTGGTCCAGCCTGTGACAGTGTCTTCTGTCTCTTGCAGTCATTGTGGTCCCACAGACTGTCCTCCGGATCAACACCATTGAGATCGCTCCGCGTCTGCTATGACTGCTGCGCCAGTACTGAAGCCAGCACCAAAGTAAACACGCCTGTCATCCCAGCCACTCAGAAGGCCCAGGCAGGAGGATCCATGCTCAAGGCCAGCCCGGGCAGCTTGTCAAGACCCTGTCTGAGAAAGGACTGGGACTGTAGCTCAGCGGTAGAGCACTCTGGAACCCAGTACTGCAGAAAATAAAAGTAAAAAGTAAACCTGATTCTGAGGAGACCAAGCTTCTGCTCTGATGTGCAAGCCAGGCATGCTGGGAGGGGAGGTCTCAACCTAAGGGCCATCTCCACGGCAGCTGCCTCCCTGACCAAGAAAGGACCTGGAGCTAGACGCCTGTTGGGGAGGAAGTGATATTCTTGGCAGCCCCGCACCCACCACGGTGGGCCTTGGGAACATGCTGAGCTGACACGGAGGGCAGGGGGGCATGCTGGTGACCGGCCACCAGACCCCTCCTCAGCTCCCTTTGCCTCCCGTGGGCCAGCAGGAGGCGCCACCATGCAGCGTGGGGTACTGCAGCGCAACGGCAGCCAGGAGGGCAGGGCAGGCCGAGGACCCAGGATGGGGGGACAGCTCAGGGAGGGGACGCAGCACCTTCTGAGGACGGGACAACAGGAATGAAGACAGAGCAGAGGGCACGGGGAGTTCTGGAGCTGACCCTGATAGCCGCCAACTACCTGGGAGGTCTCCCAGGGCTGCCTGGGTCCCTTGCTGCAAGGGTCAGGCAACTAGGAGGACCTGTTGGCAAGAAGGGATGAGGTGATGAGCCCAGAGTGACCGAGGGGACCGGCAAGGAGGAGGGGTCATTAATGGGGTGGGGCTCCCAGGTGACCCCGTGCCCTGCTTTGCTTCACAGGCCACCCTCCAGGAAAGAAGCCGGGCCTTCTAGTGGCCCAGAAGAACCTGAGATCCAGCTCGCAAATATTTTCCTCCGCATTTCCCAAGCGCCCTTGAGTCGTCACCCTGAGCTCTGGACGTGAGCAAACAGGACAGCCTTCCCAGCAGGGCCTGTCTGCGGCCAGGTGCCCAGGCGCCCTGCCGGTCACTGGCCCTGCTCACCCTGCTGTCCCCTATGTGTGCAGCAGGGGGCAGCAGCCCTGTGCCCTGGCTCATCCCTGCGGCCTGGATGTGGAGCTGCTGGGGAGCCAGTGGGCTGCCCATGGGCTGTAGTGGCACCGGTGCAGCCGCAGGCAGCTAAGCCTGGTGTGGAGTGGCCTCCAACCCCGCCGCTTCTGGAAGCTGTCAAGGTGCATGCTGTCCGTCCCACGCCCCTCTCCAGCTGTCTGTCCCATGCCCCTCTCAGCCGCGCTGGCTCCTCCACACTGCCACCTTCCCTCGCTTGGCCTGCAGCCCCAGGTTGCTGCCACCAAAACCCTCAGCCATGGCAGAGGGGCTGGGGGAGAGCAGGAAAGGGGCTGCAGGATGCAGAGCAGCCCGGCAGCTAGGCACTCAGAGGGACACTCCCTCAGAACCAGCCATGTCCCCACCTGCCAATGAGGAGTGATTCCAGAACCTTCCACAGAGTGCTGTGGGGCTGTATGAGCTGCAGCAGCCCTGGGGCTTGGCAGTGGCTGCTAGCATGCTACTACTGAAGAGCTGAAGGCCAGCTCGTCCACCAGCCCCATGACTTGCCACCCCTCAGTTTTCTATCTGCCATCCTCACGCCCCCGGCCCAGCACCCACCTACCATCTTTTGTACGAATGGGCCACCACTGGCTGCAGGGGCGAGCCGTGGCCACCCTGTCCCTGATCCCCTTAGGCCCCCGTGGGGGCAGGAATGTGGCTGCCTGCCCACGTCACCTGCGCAGGTTTATGGCCCTTGCACATTTGTACCTGTGACCTTGGGCAAGCCACACAAAGATCCCAAGTGTCTATTTCCTCTTCTGTGACAAAGAGCACCGGCATGGCCTTAATTATTACTGATCAGTCTTGTTGACTACATGGTGGCCTTGATGCAGTGAGAAAGAGGTGCTCAGCAGCTATTGACCGGCTTTCTGGCAGGGATGGGCTGTCTGGACCGTCCTCCTGGGCAGATGGGCAGACACTTGGGCCAGTGACGGTCGGCAGAGCAGAGGTGGTGTCTGCCATTCCAGCAAGGTGCCATCTGGTTCCCTTCTCTCCTGCCGTCCCCTGCCAGACAGAGGCCCTGCATCGGGGCCGGGACAACTGGTCATAAAGTTCAAGACTAGCAGTGCCCTTATCAGATGTCTCTGGAAATGGTGTCAGAACAAAGGTCACTTTATCAGGGGATCATTTTAAAGTCAAGTCAGGTTGTTCAGGGGCTGCTGCGCACCCCACGGGAGACAGTGGAAGAGAGAAGATGCCGTTCCAGGACACGGCAGGTGCTGCCGGGGGCTAGGAGCCGAGCTGGGCCCCCAGTGCCACGGGCACCACTCCTCCATCTTCCTAGTACTGTTGTACCCTATTACTTCCTGGGGCTCCTAGTACTGTTGACTGAGCACATCCTTTGGGCTTTGGGCCAGGACGGCAAACACGGGACATTCCTCCAAACCCCCTGCGCAACAGCCCGGCAAGAAGGGCATGGTGAGCTGCCACGTGGGGGGACCGTGCCGAGGGCAACTTGGCCAGCTCACCTCTGGCGACTCGAGAGCCCTCTGCATGTCCTTTGTAAACCACACTCCACTGCCATGGCAAATAAACCCTATTCCCAGGGGCTCATCAAAACATCGTGCAGGTTGGGCAACTGTGACATGGTACGAAACACGTTTGGTCTTCATCCAGGGCTCCTGGCACAGAGCTCCTGACACCCTTGGGATTTCCTGAGTGACTGGGTGCCTTTGTTCATAACAAGCCCCTGATCACACCTGAGTTTGTGCTAGTGAGGTGGCTTGGAGGGGGCACCCAGCCTCAGGATGGGACCCTCAGCAGAAAATCAAGTGATTAGAGGGTGTTGGCCTCAACCACCAGCCCCGGGGCAGGATGGGGCTGGAGCTTAAGCTCCGTTGAATCCCGTGGAAACTGTCCAACAGCAAGCTGACATGAGCTTCTGGGGCTCAGCTCCTGGAGGGACAAGACCAAGGGAGTCCTGGCCCCTTCATGACGAGCCCTGCGTCCCTCTTTCCTGGGTACTGGCGAACAGTGTACCTCCTAACAAACCATCGACAGGAGTGGAGTCCTTGCCCACGTTCTGCCAGCCGCTCCAGCAGGTCATCTAACATTGGGGGGCTGAGGGACCCTCACTTTCCACAGTGGGAAGCACTGAGGACAGGGCTGGGGTTGGCACCTGCGGGGGACAGGCTTATGGGACTGCGCTAAGCTCAAGTCCCTAGGAAGTGGAATAGCTGTGGGACACCCGGGGGTCCTCAGGGGCTGCTTAGTGGGGACACCCACGCCCGGTGTCAGCGCTGCGTGAAGGAGCACAGTGATTTCTCAGGCTTCCTACAACAGCCCTCGCTCTGAGAGATGTGGCCGGTGGAAACGGCAAAAGAGCAGGGGGAGGACACTGGTTTTTGGGTAGCCACGTGGTCACCGGGGTGCAGCAGCTGTCAGGTCACTTCTGAAGGTGAAAGTTGCCATGGAATCTAGAGGTGACCCAGCTCCCAGGGAGGTGGCTCACTGGGTACATAGGAAATGCAAAATGGTCAGAAAGCAGCAAAATACCCAGCCCTGTGGTCACTCTTGCAGGGAAAACTGAAGTGAAGGTGAGTGAGGACCCAGTCCGGTTGAGGCTGGACCACACCTGACACCAGGGAGTCTGTGCAGCGCCTGCGGCTGGCCTTAGAGCACCGCCACCCCCAGGGGAGATATCAGGACAACAGCAAGTGCATCAAGACCTCTAGTCGCCAAGGTCCCCTGTGGGAGGCCAGGAAGATGGGTGAGCACCAGAGTGTGGGGTGTGAGGCGCCCTCATGATTGGTGGAGGTGTGTGTGGGCTCCGGAGAGCCTTTACGGAAACATGAGGCTGAGCGTGGCTCAGGGTAGAGCGCCCAGTACAGGGGCCACGGGTTCCACCTCGGGTGCCACCAAAATAAGTAAATGAATAAACTGGGCCCTGCAGGAAATAAACTGAGGGACAGCACCTGGGGATGAGGCTGCAGAGCAGAAGGGTGGTGGGTGGAGGCAGGAGCCACTCTCACTGCACGACAATCACAGAGGCCCACGTTGTGGGAAGTGGTGGCCGCCGCTCCAAGATGGCGCCCGGAGGATTGGCGGCACCGCTCTAGCTTCCTGTAAACAAGCCATTTGCGCATGCGCCCATTGTTACCAGGCAAGAGTTCCTATGAGGACCCTATGGCTGAGCGATACGTAGCCTGGAGTGATTGGTTGTGTGAGTGTATATAAGTTGGAGCATTTCCTGCCTCGGGGCCTTTT
>PVHX01017213.1:13496-40883 GCA_004024805.1 Geosciurus inauris | reverse complement strand
AGATAAAGAAGGTCATTTCATACTTCTTAAGGGAATCATACATCAACAAGACATAACAATCATAAATATCTATGCCCCAAATAATGGAGCTTCTACATATATCAAACAAATCCTTCTCAAATACAAGAATCAGATAGACCACAACACAATAATACTTGGAGACTTTAACACAGCTCTTTCACCATTGGATAGATCTTCCCAACAAAAACTTAATAAAGAAACCTTAGATCTTAATGAAACTATCAATAATTTAGACTTAACAGACACATATAGAGTGTTCCATCCATCAATGAGTGAATATACTTTCTTCTCAGCTGCACATGGATCCTTTCCAAAATAGATCATATGTTATGTCACAAAGCCAGTCTTAGCAAATACAAAAAAATAGAGATTCTACCCTGCATCCTCTCTGACCACAATGGAATAAAATTACAAATTAATGACAGATTAAAAAGCAGAAACTACTCCATCACCTGGAAACTAAATAATATGCTATTGAATGATGCATGGATAACAGAAGACATCAAAGAAGTGATAAAAAAAATTCTTAGAGGCAAATGAAAACTCCGAATACAACATATCAAAATCTTTGGGATGTCATGAAGGCAGTGCTAAGAGGAAAGTTCATAGCACTAAACTCATACATTAGAAGAAGTAAAAGCCAACAAATAAATGAACTGACTCTTCATCTCAAAGCCTTAGAAAAGGAAGAACAAATTAACACCCAAAGAAGTAGAAGACAGGAAATAATCAAAATCAGGGATGAAATCAATGAAATTGAAACAAAAGAAACAATTCAAAAAATTGACCAAACGAAAGCTGGCTCTTTGAAAAAACAAACAAAATTGACAAACCCTAACGAAAAGGAGGAGGGAGAAAACCCAAATTACTAAAATTCGAGATGAAAAAGGAAACATCACGGCAGACACTACTGAAATACAGAGGATAATTAGAAATTATTTTGAAAATTTATACTCCAGTAAAATAGAAAACCCTGAAGACACCGAGAAATTTCTAGAGGCATATGACCTACCCAAACTGAACCAAGAGGACATACAAAACTTAAACAGATCAATTTCAAGCAAGGAAATAAATGATGCCATCAAGAGCCTTCCAACCAAGAAAAGCCCAGGTACAGATGGATTCTCAGCTGAGTTCTACAAGACTTTCAAAGAAGAACTAATACCAATTCTTCTCAAACTATTTCATGAAATAGAAAAGGAGGGAACCCTTCCAAACTCATTGTATGAGGCAAGTATCACTCTGATTCCAAAACCAGACAGAGACACATCAAAGAAAGAAAACTTCAGACCAATATCCCTGATGAACATAGATGCAAAAATTCTCAAAATTCTGGCAAAACGCATACAAAAACATATCAAAAAAATAGTGCACCATGATCAAGTGGGGTTCATCCCAGGGATGCAAGGTTGGTTCAACATACGGAAATCAATCAATGTAATACATTACATCAATAGACTTAAAGATAAGAATCATGATTTTAACAATTGATGCAGAGAAGGCATTTGACAAAATACAATACCCTTTTATGCTCAAAACACTAGAAAAACTTGGGATAGAAGGAACATACCTCAACTTTGTAAAAGCTATCTATGCTAAACCCAAGGCCAACATCATTCTAAATGGAGAAAAATTGGAATCATTCCCTCTGAAAATGGGAACTAGACAGGGATGTCCTCTCTCACCACTGCTATTCAACATAGTCCTTGAAACACTAGCCAGAGCAATTAGACAGATGAAAGGGATCAAAGGGATATGAATCAGAAAAGAGGAACTCACACTATCATTATTTGCAGATGATATGATTCTATACTTAGAGGATCCAAAAAATTATACCAGAAAACTTTTAGAACTAATAAATGAATTCAGCAAAGTAGCTATTTTTTCCTTTTCCTCAGGCTACATTAATTTTAATTCCCACACCTATTATTCCAGACCCTGAAAGAAAGAAATGAATTGGATGACAATGTCTCTGGCTTCTTCAAACTGAGAGGGGGTGATGTGGGGAAAAAGACTTTCCTTTCAGAGTCCTGCAATTGGGCATGTGGTGCATGCATGACAGAATGTGTGGGGGAAGTCCTGATGTCATCCCCAGCAATGTAAATTCTTTTTGGAAGATCAGGCAGTGAGCAGCAGGAGAAGGGATGTTCTGAAATGCTTCCAGGCAGTTGCGGCTGAGCTGATTGTCTTATTAAAAGACTATAAGACTAAAAATAGAGAGAGAACAACAAAAATTATAGCAAAATGCAAAGATTAATTTGTTAATGTTGAGGAGGTAATCTTAATGTGAAAGACTAATTATATTTTGTGAAGTACTATATTTGAATGGGCCCAGATAATAAAACATAGGGATTTAATACACATGTTGTGAGGTAGAATTTTTATGAAGGGAACAGTTAAGATAGATAATAGTTTTTGATTTCCCATATTGTTGCTCACCATTTCTGGACTTGAAAAGGCTCCTGAATCAAACCTATTTTTTATATTTTAAGTGGTCTTGGAGCTGTTTTACCTTGTCTCTTACCATTTCTGATTGGTTTCTATAAAATAGCATTTTTCCTGACTGGTTTTGTGGGATGACAGAGGCCAGGGAGTCTAATTGATTTCATAATGTCAGCACCCAATCAGTGACCTGCTGTATATCTACAATAACCTGTGTTGACCATTTTTATAGTAAATAGAGGTTTCTAATCCTGCTACTCCTGTATTCATCCTGGTGAATGTTTTTATCCCTATGAGTAAGGGAATAATTTGGGGGCTCTCCTAGGCTAGTATGTGTAATTATTGGAATAGATAGGCCTTGTGAGGTTAAATGTCAGTTTGAGTAAGAAAAATTATAGAGGCCAATATAAGCCTCACAAATAAAAACTCAGAAATTTGGGGGCATCAGGGCTCTGGGGCTGACATATATGTAGATTTTAAGTTCTATTTAGAAGAATTATTATATTTTTTAAATGCCCAGGTATGGTTGTATTTTGGTTATAACTGTTTTGCTTGGTGTTAAAGACCAGACTGGTCAAACTGACCTGGTTTTTAATCTGCTGTTAAGAGTCAACTGGGTTACCATAAAGGTTACTCTTGGGGAACTTGAGAGCAGCTTCTTGGCTCTTTTAGTGCCATCTGCTAAGTAGAATGAGTTAGGGTCTCCTTGATGAAGTGGCTTCTCTTGGAAGCATCAGGTATGTATCCCTTCTTCAATTACCCTCCTCTTTGCAGCAGGTGCACTGATTGGCTTTTCATTCTCCAGTGGTTGCATTAATCTCCCTGATCAGGAGGTCATGTGGCCCAGAGTTTTAAATATCTTAGAGAAGTTCTCTTATTCCCTGTGTTCAGGTTGACTTGGGGCAAGAACAAATATTGGTTTTCTTGGCCCTTTTATTTTAACCTTAATCTTTAAGCTTTGGTGTTAAACACCCAGCAAGCCAGTCTCATCAGTGTTAAAGTAAAAGCACTGGGCTTTAACTTTAATGCTCATAACCTTATAGTTGTTTACCCCTTATATTTAATTGGGGTCTGCATTAATACAAGAAGTTAGCCTTATATCTTATCTGTCCTATGGCTGATGGCTTATTATCTTAAATTAATCCAAGTTGTGTGTCCTTGAAGCAGTAACACTGCAAAACATTAACAGACAATAGTTATAAAGTTTACAAAGAAAATACAAAATTAAATTAATAAGAGTAAAAACATATTTAGTTTGTATAACTTTGAACCAAGAAACATCTCTATAATAGTACTAATATATATTTGATATCTATTTAGCCTCTAAAAGGATCCATTAAGTTGTAAACTCAATTACTTGTGAAATACCTCACAAGTTTTTTTAAATTTTCTTACAACCATAAATACCTTTTTCTAATTTACTAAAATCCTCATGTAATTTTGTATTATGTCCTTTGTTTAGTTTGAAATCACAGTTACCTTTATAACAAAAAATTTATCCTTTGAATATAACTTCAAATGAGCTTAAGTATATCTACTTGGAGATTATCTAAATATGTAGTAATGTGAGAGACAGAGTCTTAATTTAGGTAAGCTGGGGCTCTTGGCAAATTTTAGGCAATGTGTTTTAGTTCTGAAGCTGATCTTTGCCTCTTTCTTAAGTGTCATCTTACAAAGTTTGCATATATTGTTTTCTGAGTCTATATGAACATTAGTTAACATAATATAACATTACATGTAGTCACATTACATTTAATTACATTGATCAGAGAAAGGCTGAGAGAGTTTTAACTTTCTTTTTGTGTGGATAAGTGGCAAAATGTTGTTGTTTTATAATATTACCTTTAAACAGATCAAGCTCTCCTTATTATATTTCAAAAATACATTTTAAATTTCAATTCCAGTGTGAAGAGTAACATTAAATTGTATATATAATTGTTGACAATGGGTTATTTTATCTAGCTATGAAACATTCAATGATATGAATACATATCAACCCAATTTGTTATTTCTATATAAATCAGAATTCTAAGGCAGATCATTTTTGTTTGGAGAACACCAACATGGTAAAGTGCTCACCTAAGCACTAAGTTTAACTTTTAAGGTACAATTTAGAATCCAGAGTATATGGTAACAATATTTATAGGTCCATAATGGTTAATAAAATCAAGAGATAGCCTTAAATCTCATATATTTAGGAAACAGTGCTAATAATCAGAAAATGACTTAAGTAAACAGATATAAGACAGATCTTTAAATGACAGTGTGGCCCTATTATGGCCATTTACAAAAGAGAAAACGTTGGTTATCTTGTTAGTAAAGTTACATAAATTTTCACTTGATAAACTTTTTTGTAGCACTTAGATATAGTTCTGCATTGTCACACATATTTTGGATGTCAATTGTGTTGTTATAACCTAAATAATAGGTGTTTATTTAATCAGTTACAAAGTAATTATTTTAGACTTGAAAACAGGCAAAAACCCTATATTTTTTTAAGATTTAATTTCCCAAGTAATAAAATCTAACCAGTATAAATACAAGAAATGATCTTGATAGATAAGATCAAACCAATGTTTTAGACTTTGTTTTATATGAGTACATTAACATTTAAATAACTATGTTAATTAAAGCCAATCTAGTCACAAACACAATATTATTTGTTTCTGAGATTACCTTCTGCAAACCTCTATGACTTACTTAGACATTTACAACTTGTTTACATCCTTAGTTTTGTTTTCTCACTTTGGAATTTAGCACAAGAATATTACTTTACCACACAAAATACTTTCTCATTTAGAAACATTTTTCTACCTTTTCATTTTTCATATTAAAATATATTTCCATACCTATAACTTTCTTTCATCTCTTTTAGTTTTAGACCCTTTCTTCTGATGTCCTGTTATCTTTAAACATCAGAGGAAATATCTTTTGGCATCTTCAACTTAGTGCCTGACTGTTCAGACTCCTTGTCATATAGCTGAATAAATATTTATACATACAGAATTTTTTATACATTTTACCCCTGACAGACCAACTTTAATTATGAGACTGTAAAATTATCCAGAAAACCATTTAAAGACCAGAGAGTGACAATGAACATTTTTCTTTTAAATAGCCCCACATCCTAAAGGGCTAGTAACAGATATGAAAAATAGATAAACAAGAAAGGATCACCAAAATCAGAGCTGACAGGTGAGAACTTTTAAAACAGAAAAACTTACACATACAAATTCCTTCCTTAGTTTGCACAGTAAAAGACACAGGGCAGGTGGGAGCATGGGAGCCATTGAAGCTGACTCAGGTGTTTTTCTTTTTTATCCTTGTATGTAAAACATATATGGAAGTACAATCTTAACCCTTGATCATCTTGTTTTTAGTGAAGACCAGAAACAAAGCAGTCTTAAATTTTTCATTGAGCAACAATTTATGAAACCCACATTTATTCATTTTTAACTTGGGTTACCCATAAAAATTAAGCTAACATTTTATGTCATCATTTTTTGTTGAAGGAAAATCATAAAAGAAATGGTCATTGATTACATTTTAAACATTTTATAGAAAATAACACCCTTCACTATTCGATCATCTGGGGGGGAAAAAAGCATGAGGTAGTGATTTTAAAGACATCATTATTTTTATTTGTTTACACAATTTAAATCAAACTTTTAAATCATGTGAATAAAAGGTATTTGGATCCTTTTTTTAATTTTAGTTTATGAGCACTCTATATGTTGGGTTTGATACACAGACACATGTAGACAAAACAATACACAAAACAAAAAGTAAAGGCCTTATATCTTTTAGAATCATTAGATTAAGGGTCAACACTTGTAAATTGGCCTCAGAGCAAAGTGGAGTGTAAAAAACTTTGTATAGTTGGATAAAATACATCTAATCAGAAATTTTAATTTAGGTGCACAGAATCAAAATCATGAGCTCAAAAATAAAGAATTTAAGAATCAAGAGTCCTAGAAAAAATGATATGGTCATTAATTCAGTAAAGCAACATGAGAGAAGGAGGAAAAAATGACAGGGGGAGAGAGGGAAAGGTAGCGTCAATTTAAACAGAATTTTTTCCCTTTAGTCTCAAGCCCCCTATTGGGTCTTCCCTTTGCATTGGAATGCAAACTTCAATGCAGTCTAGCCAGGGAAATTGCTGCCCAGGGCTTTTTAACTCTTTTTTCCCCAGTTGATATTCAGGCCAGGTTTGGATATAGAAATTTATAAAACATTATCTCCTATGACTTTTGAAGAATGAGGCTCTTGTATCATGCTCCTTACTGAGACATGCCACTGGCTGTTGGGCTGGTCAGGATTAAGGGGTGACATTTACCAACTAGTTATGGCCTTAAAGTTTCTTTATAAGGGGAATATTTTGCCTGCTGTTTGGCTATTTATCATGCCTATAAGCTAGGTCCCCTAAAATGTGTTATTTGTGGGGACAGGGGCACTGGAATTTGGGTCCTCTCCTTCCAGCAACTAAGTGTATAGGATTTGGGAAGCTGGCTGCACCAACAGGAGGCATTTTTTTCCTTGGGGACCATCCACCTCCCAGTGTCCCCATTGCTCACATTTGGAACAGGGTTGGTGGGGGAACGTCAGGTTAGGGCAGGCTTTTGTCTAGCATCCATTCTGCCCACATTGATAGCAAGGCCTTAGGAGTTGTTTAAAGGGTATAGTGGGACCAGAAGCCATGGGAGTATTAAAAGGTTGGGTTGGGGCATAAGCTGTAGGGGCTTTGATTGGGGCTTGAATTGCAGAGGCCAGGAGCTGATATTTAACTTTGAGATGTCTCTCTTCTTTATTTTTGGCCTCATTCTTTCAGTTGTTAATAACCTTAAAGATATATCTAAGAGTAACTGTTGAGGAGATTCAGGACCTTTCTCGTCTAAGTTTCTTGTGGATGTCAGGTGCAGACCCACTGATAAAGTGAAAATATACAAAGAGATTACCACAAGGGCTGTTCACATCCAAAGTTGTATATGTGGTGATTGCTTCAGTAAGTTGAGCTAAAAACAGGGCGGGATTCTCATCAAGTCCCTGGGTAATTTCCTTTACCTTGTCCCAATTTCCTTGGGTATGAGAATTTTTAAACATCCCCTCAAGGAGGCAAGTGACCATATGCTGTAACCTGATAACCCCAAGGTCTTGAGGTTGGTAGGTCCAATCAGGTTCTGTTGAGGGGACAACTGTGTCTCCTGCTGGGTGGATTTTGGGATTTTGTCCATGCAGGAGATCTGCATGATCTCTAGCAGCCTGCCGGAGATGGGCACACTCACCATTGGTTAGGGTAGAGTTTAATATATAATATATGTCTACCCGAGTCAGATGATATGCCTGGGTCAGATGGGTGAATTCCTTCCTATATTTGGCAGGGTTTTCAGAAAATGAGCCTAATTTGTCTTCTATTTGGGACATGTCTATCATGGAGAAGAGGATATGAATTTAGATGGTTCCTTCATCCTCTGCCAACTCCCAGAGAGGAAACATATATTTTTCTGGGAGCCTTCTTGACTGTGTGCATGGAGGGGATGGCACAGGAAAGGGAGAATGTGGAATTTGTGGAAGGGAGTCTGATGGGGGTGCTGTAGAACTTTGGGGAGGAGAATGTGGTGGGGAAGCAACAGGACTTTGAGGAGGGGAGGGAGCCACTTCTGGGGAGGCTTTGGGACACTGGGATCTGTAGGGTGGGGATTTATTAGCTATCTCCAGGGCTGTGAATGAAGAAGAGGATTGCAAATTTGTAGTTAGTAACTGCAAGGTGGTACAGGATTGATGTGAGGAGGGGTTTGAGTGGAGAAGGAAGAAAGCCTTCAGATATGAAAGTTCCAGATACTTGCCATTTGGGGTCAAATATTTTTCTAAAGCCTGCAGAATCTCTTTATTGAGAGTTCCATATTTTGGCTATATATGTCAGCTATCTAATTTGTATTTTGGCCAGATTTTAGTACTGAATTTAATAAGACCTTTCACTTCGAGTCCAGGATGGGAATAGAGGGTTTTAAAATTGGCAGAGACAGTCCAAGGGGTTTCTCTGGGAATTGACTGAGCAGTTCCCATCTTTGGAGGGGTTCAACAGAGAAGGTGACAATGGAGAACAAGGCATCTCTTGTACTCTTTATGCCACCAACGCCAGCCCTGGGCTGAACTTCACCATGAGGGGTTGGGGAAACATCTTTCCCTCAATCCCAGTGGATTCATATGAATTCTCTAACCCTAACCCTAAGTGAGGATGTAATTTTTCATGTATTTCTGTATGTAAACACACTTTCTTTATTCCATGTACACCCAATTAAATTTCCAAGAGTAGTTTGCCATGAATTTTTAATTTTTACTGTGAAATTGCAAATCCATCACAGTTTATCATATATCAGATTCATACTCAAGTTCTCCTATTTACACAACACATTTGTTATGGCTCTTTGTGAATCATCCTTGTATATAATTTTGTGTATTTATATATGCTTTACCACACATTCTCAGATGTACAAAGTCATGATTATTTTTTTTGTTTGTTTGTTTTTAATATTGTTTATTAGCACAGTAACAAATGCAGACGTAAGAAGTCTACAACATATAACCAATCCACTGAGTGACTCCTATTCCACACTTTAACAGCTTAAGGTATTTCACTACAGGTTTTCACAAGTCCTGATTTTAACCTTTAAAGTAGATTTGCATATAAAATAAAATACATTAATTACTGATTTCCTACATGGTGTCTTATATTCATATATATGAGATGACTGTCTAAAAACTGTTAAATAGCAATGCTCCCTTTCAAGAAGAGGGAAAAAAATTCCAATTTTTTTTTTAAACGAAAAGTATGTAGTCTTAGGACTTTTACATAAATGGC
Organism: Geosciurus inauris; assembly: GCA_004024805.1. Lineage (NCBI taxonomy): Eukaryota > Metazoa > Chordata > Mammalia > Rodentia > Sciuridae > Geosciurus > Geosciurus inauris. The sequence continues at coordinate 31,561 of PVHX01017213.1, read as the reverse complement.
CATATGTGTAACCTGTACAAAATTAAGCTGTTTTAAAATTAGACTATAAGCAATTGAACTCAAATGTCTAAATGTACATTCTTTTCTGTACTACATTTCAGCTAATATTGCAGAACTAATGACAGTTTTAAAAGTTGCTATTACCAATTTTGTCTTAAGTTACAACAAAATCTTAGGAAATAAGACTGAATAATATCTGTTATAGAAATACCCTACTCTTTACCAGCTCCCACCCTCCCCCACCCTTTCAAAATCATAAGCAGCTTTTTTTTGTGACAAATAATGTAAGAATTGTGAAAACCCAATTTATGTAGCGTATCTCTTGGTCCACTGTCTGGCCATTCTGTCATGTTCTGCTCTGTTGGTCATATACTGAGTGGCAATACTTCCCACCAAAGGGTCGGCTTTGGAGGCTTGAAGGGATATTCTGGTGTAAAAGTGGTATCGAGGAAAAATACACCACCTTCGTACACAGATCCTGGAGGCCCTAGAATGGTTGATCTCCATTCATAGATGTTATCGCCTTTGGGACCAGCACTGCAGTTAGGTGGAGGGTCTAAAGTGATGTCTGCCAATTCCTTCTGAATCCTCTTGGCGCTGGTGGAGAGGAGCTTGGAGTTTTTGCTCATGCTGACTTTACTCTCCTTCTTCTTGGGGGTGTTTGTTTCTTTCTCGGTTTGCTGGTTGGAGGACGAAGATGAGGAGGAGCTGGTGCTGGCCCTCGAATCGTCATCCGACATAGCGAACCCCCCACCCCACCCCGCAAACGGCCCCTCTCTTTGTGTCTGGCTCCTCCGTGCCGCCGCCGCGGCTGCTCTCATGATTATTTATATTATTCCACATTTCTGTTAATTCTCTAATCCTAACCTTAGTCAGGACAATATTGGATTTTTTTTTTAATGTTTATTTTTTTAGTTGTAGGTGACAGAATATCTTTATTTTATTTTTATGTGGTGCTGAGGATCGAACCCAGTGCCTTATGCATGCTAGGCAAGCACGCTACCACTGCGCCATAATCCCAGCCCGACAATATTGGATTTTATACTTTACCTTCATCCATACATATTTCCATTTTTCTTAAATCCTGGAACATTCACATATATTTTATAGTGTATTTTGCCAGTGAGGGGCATAATTAACATCTTTCCAGGAAGACAATCATTAGCAACAGGTGGCAGCTGGGGCAGTTTATAATGAAAATTTGGAGGAAGGCCTCTGAAGGTATGAACTTTGTTAGAGCTCTCCATTTTTCCAGACTCAATTTGGACTTTTCTTTTTATTCTGACTCAACTTATGTATCTACCCTGTCTTTCTAATTCTTGCTTCTAATGTATACCCTAAATAAGATCCATTCTGACTTCCACTTATTGACAAAATACATTTTCCAATGACTCTCACATTACTCATGCCTGTGCAGGATTCTACTATTCATGTATGTTTCTTCACATATTTTCAGGTGTACAGTCTTATGAATATTCATAATTGTCCAAACTCAGTTTAATTTTCTCACCCTAAATCTAAGTCAGTACACAATTTGGTAAAATTTTACATATCGAATTTTCTTAATTCCAAGTTCTCCAATATGAATTCCCAATTCTACTTCAACTTCTATTTACAAATTTGAGTGTTACATTTTATATTATATATTTTGTTATATTTTATACATATAACATAAGTGATGCCACCAGCTTTCACATATTCACATAATGTATATTCTTATGACTCTCTGTTGACACATGTTTGTGTAAGATTCTATGAATTCATCTATGTTTTCCAACCATTATTCAGACTGTTCTCAGGAATATTCATATTTACACATATTCATGATAAATCCATAACACTTACCCCAAAGTAATAACAAATATGATATAATAAACTTCATATATTCTCAAATCCTAAATTTCCTTTAATCCAGGACAATGAAATAATTTTTAAATGTGTATTACATTTTATTTTCAAATTTTAATGTTTAATTTGCTTCTATGTCACTGTATATCCTGGATGAAGTTCAGCTTGTTATTCTTATATTCACTGAATATATAGTCATATGACATGCACTTAAATAAGTCCTACATAAAATTTTATAATTACATTTACATTTTCTCACATATTTTCAGAAGTACATGCATACAGTTTTTATATTATATCTCCAAAAGCATGTTTTTTCTCTAACAGTAACCCTAAGTCAGTATAATTTGTGTACAATATTGGACCTACCTCAGAATGAATTCCTATATTTTCTTTCATCTGGGTACAATAGTATATGTTTTCAAGTATATTTAAAACACTATCATCAATGTTCAATGTTCAATTTGCATACCTAACACTTTTTTGTTTGTGAAATTTAACCTAATTACCACTGATTTACATTATATATATATACATATGACTCTCATTTACTCATCCATGTTTAGTATTCTGTCTACTCATGTATTTTCCCTCATATGGCTGGAAGCTCTTTCTTCAGAATAAAATATATATCTGTATTCATGTTAATTCTCTAACTCTAACCCTAAGTCAGGATGCAACTTTTCATGTGTTTCTGTGTGTAAACACACTTTCTTCATTCCATGTAACCCCAAATAAATTTTCAAGAGTAATAGACTCTCACTTTACTCATGCCTGTGAACATTTCCATTGCTCTCCAACTTTCCAGATTCAATTTGGCCTTTTGTTTTTATTCTGATCAACTTATCTATCTACCCTGTCTTTTTAATTGTTGCTTCTGATGTATATCCTGAATGAGATCCATTCTGAATTCCACTTATGGACAAAATACATTTTCCAATGACTCACTTCACTCATTCCTGTGTTGTTTTCTATCTATTCATGTATGTTTCTTCACATATTTTCAGAAGTACATTCTTATGAATATTCATAATTGTCAAACCTCAGTTTAATTCTCTCACCCTTAATCTAATTCAGTAGAAAATTTGATAAAAATTTTACCTATCACTATACTTTTCCTAAATTTTCTTATTCCCAAGTACTCAAATATGAATTCCCAATTCTATTTCACCTTCTATTTAGATATTTGTGTGTTGCATTTTATATGTATTTTATTCATATAAGGGATGCAACCATCTTTCTCATATTCTCATAATGTATTTTCTTATGGCTCTGTTGACACAGGTTTGTGTAAGAGTCTACGAATTCATCTATGTTTTCCCACCTATATTCAGAAGTACTTTCTCATGAATATTCATATTTATATATATTCATGTTAAATCCCTGTCACTTACCCTATGGTAGTGTAATAACCCTTAGCTTAAGAAAGTCCATTTTGTCTGGGCTCCAGCCACCTTGACTTTAGCCCACACACTGGGAGATCCCTAAGATCAACATACTCTGTTTTTACAAAGAGTTGCATTCATCTTGACCTAACTTTCAGTTAGAAAAATAACTCTGGATGGAACACAGGGTAGGCTTTGCTAACTGCAATATCTGCTTTTGTACTATTGGCTTGCTTGCATTGGCTAAAAGAGAAAACATCATAGTGCCTGACTCACAGTTTTCTTTTGCGATATAATCTCTAACTTAAACCAAGTCGGGGGTACAATTTTGAATTGGCTTTGAATTAGCTTTGCAGTCCCGTTGGCTGAAAAATAAACTGATAACAAATGAATCTATGAGTTTGTTGTTTCTCACTGATTGGATATAACATTTTGGTGCATTGGTTGGGAACCCCAGCGAAATTCTTTCATCACAGCAATTCACTCATCTGGCTAAAATTTGGTCTCAGCTGAAACTTAAAGTAGGGGAGAGTTCCCGAGAGACATTCCTTGGCCCCACTCTTGAGTCTGCCCTGATCTCATCAGAAATCAGGTGGGTCAACCCTTACTGGGACACAAGGGCAGACTGGACGCAGTCACTTACACCGAGTCCCAGGACCCCAAGAGACATCATGGTGGTCTTCTGGTTGGCCTTCAGTGGTGGCCAAATTGGGTTGTCTTTTGTATTTTTGTTTGTCTTTTTGTTACATGGAGTCTAATCTTGATTTTGTCTCTGCACTCTGCCTTCTTTCCACAGGTCAATATGGGACAGAAACCTTCCTCTTTTTCATCATCTGTACTTGACCACTTTCTAACTAATTTTCAGGAATTTCAGAAATTGGCTGCTGATTAAAGAGCCTTAGTTACTTCTGATCTTAAAAAAATTCTGTGAGTTCCAGTGGCCATCCATCTGAAACCCAAAGAGAAGTAGAAAAAGAAAAAGAAAAAGAAAAAAAAAGAGGTCTTTTATTTGGCTAGCCTGAACCAAAATATACAGTTACTGGCCAACCAACTGCATCTTCTTTTCTAAGACTCTTGCTTGTGTTATGTTTTGTATATCTCCATGTGTGGGTGTGTATACCATGTACATGATATCAAAATTGGCACAGATAATGAGTGCTCATGAATTAAAACCTAAAAAGCAGATCCAAATACCTTTAATTCATGTGATTCAGAATGGTTCAACTTAAATTGGGTAAACAGATAGTAAAGATATCTTTAAAATTATTTAACTCACAAGTTTTTGTAGATGGTCAAAGGACTTTTCTTCAACAAGGGATAAATGGCTCAGACTGTTAAATGCAGTTGTCTAACATCTTGGTTTTTATAATAAAAATAAGCAAATTAGATTTGATATCAGATTACTCAAATGTGTTTGTAGACATATAATTGATTTACAGTTAAAATGCTAACTGTTAAATTCAACATCAAATACTTTTAACTCCTTTGAATTCCATGGGGTAATGTTTTGGGTGTTTGCAAAAGTGATGAATTAAAAAAAAAAGGTTTAAAATTGCTTTGTCATCACTAAAAACAAAATTACTAAGTTTAAATCCCAACAAATATAATTATATATAATTAAACATTGTGTTTTCATAAAAAGGTAAACAAATGTAATTCTATATACAAAGCTTTATAGATTTCTATATATTTCAATTAGAGTACTGAATAACAAAGTATTTTTTTATCATTAAAATGGAATAATTTGCCTAAATTCAGAAATTTAGAAGGATTGTTTTGGGTTGTAAACAGAAAAAGAAATTAATACATGGGGAAATAGAAATTAAAGATTCTAGATATTGTATTTAATGGAAGAAAAAAGAAAGTGTTGCTGGGTAAAAAATTCCTGTATGACAAAAGAAACAAGAGGATTTAAAGTAAGTGATAAAGAAGTATAGAGTAAATGATAAAAAGATCAGAATAAATGACAAGAGAGTCTAAATAAAGGATAAATTTCAAAAGGTTTATGTTTGTGATTAAATTGACTATAATTAGTACAAATGTAGTTAAAATTTAATTTACTGGTATAAAGCAAAGTCTAAAACATTGTTCTGCTCTTCTCAAGATAGTTTCCTGTATTTGTCACACTTTATCGCTTGGAGAAACTAAGTCTCAAAAAAATTAAGGTTTATACAACTGTGGATAAACAACAACTGTGATTTTAAAGTACTATACAATGTTACAGAGTCTACTTTTTTTTGAGAGCTAAACTTGGCTAATATAATAATATCAATATAATTATGGTGCTATTGGTCCTATTTTTATATTAAATGTGTTCATATCTTCCAGGTATACAAGTTTTTTAAGTAAAAGGTTTAAACAGTATTATATCAACCTGATGTTCTCCAAACTAAAATTGTATGATATTTATTTTTATCATTTAATATTCAATAAGTAAAGCCTCTTATCAATAACATAAAGTTTTATGTTACTTTTACATCAGAGTAATCTTTTAAGTAGGTGAGGCCCAAAAGAACCATCCTGGGACCTAATGGCCTGCCCACTGATGACCCTGTTCAGATCTCCCAAATTTTCCCTTCAACCCACCCAGATTGGGATCCAAATTCCGATGAAGGCAAGGGGGCCCTAGACCAGTCTCACCAGACTCTCATGAGAGGAATCCATGCAGCTGCTCACAAACCAACTAATCTTTCCAAGGTAAGCGAGTCTATCCAGAAGCCAGATGAATCCCTGAATGTTTTCCTCAAGTGCTTCCTACAGGCCTATAGACTATATATTCCAATTGATCTAGAAGCACCTCAGAGCCTATTTTAAACCTAAATGAAACAGATTGGTGGGGCCAAGGCTCTTTGCCAATGAGCCCCCAGGATCCCATGGTAACCTTAAAAATAGGGGGCAAACTGACCTCTTCCCTGGTAGACACTGGCACGACCTACTTGGTACTCAAAAGCCCTTGAAGGCTCCAGTCAAAAATCAAAAATTCCCATTCAAGGGGCTACTGGAAAGACTCAACATTGCTCTTGAACTGAAGCTAGAATCACTAACCTTGGAAGAGGAATAATTATTACACACTCCTTTCTGGTAATGCCCAACTGCCCCTATTCTCTCTTAGCTGAGATTTATTACATAAGTTGGGGGCCACTATAACCTTTGCCCAGGTAAATACTACACTCTGCCTGTGAGAAGAACCCATTACCCTTCTTGTCAGTTGTCCACTGGGGGAAGAATATCAGCTACTACCAGAAGAAACCTTAGGGGAAAGAGCACTCAAGAACTGTGATTATCTGGGCAATTATTTGCCAGATTGATTTTCCATCAGACTTTCTGACTGACTTTCCCGAAGTCTGGGCTAAATTTAACTCTCTGGGTTTGGCAAACATCAATCCCCAATAATTGTACAACTGACCAGCTCTGCCACCCCCATCCAGGTAAAACAGTATCCTATTAATAGAAAGCCTCTATTGGGGATTACTCCACATATAAACAAACTCTTAAAGGAAGGTATTTTAAAATCCTGTCAGTCCAATTTGAATATTCCTCTACTGCCAGCTCAGAAGCCACGGACAAAAGATTATCACCCAGTGCAAGAACTCCGAGAGGTCAACAAATGAATAGAAACAATACACCCTACAGTTCCTAATTCATATACTCTGTTAAGTCTCTTGCCTCTAGATTACATTGTGTATACTGTACTGAACTTAAAGTATGCATTTTCAGTCTTCCTCTGGCTGAGGTGAATCAACCTATTTTTGCCTTTGAATGGACTGACCTAAATGGGGAATACATAGGACAACTCACTTAGACAAGGCTGCCCCAAGGATTTAAGAATTCTCCCACCCTCTTCGATGAAGCACTCAGCAAGCATTTACAAAATTAAAAGGTAAGCCACCCCAAAGTGTCCCTTCTTCAATATGTGGATGATTTACTCTTGGCTACAAAAAATTTCCAGGATTATGTTTAGGCCACCTGAGACTTATTGGATACTCTACAGACTTTGGGTTATCAAGTGCCCACCAAAAAGGCCCAACTATGTACAAAATGAGTCACTTACTTTGGATATATACTATCTGAGGACCAAAGATGGTTATCAGGAAAAAGAATTCAGGCTTTGACTCACATCCCTCACCCCAAAACTAAGAGAGAGATTTGTGAGTTTTTAGGGGCTGCAGGACACTGTAGACTTCATGAACTTTGTTGAAATAGCCAAACCCCTATATGAGGCCATTAAAGGCAAAGGAAAAAAAATCCATTGTTCTGACCAGGAAGAGACAGCTTTTCCAAAAACTAAAGGATGCCTTAACTCAGGCTCCTGCTTTAGCCCTTTCAGATCTTCAAAAACCTATTTGTATGTGTCAGAATGTAATGAAATTGCAAAAGGAATATTGACACAGACTCTTGGGCCTTGGAAAAGACCCATAGCTTACTTATCCAAGAAACTGGACCCTGTGGCAGCCAGCTGGCCAAATTGTCTATGAGCCATGGTGGCCACAGCTCTCTTAACTAAAGAAGCAAATAAATTAACTTTGGGCCAAGAACTTTTTATAACTTTTCCTCCTGGGGTCAAAACATTACTCAAATTCCCTCCTGGAAAATGGGATTTCAGATGCTTGAATCATCCACTATCAGACTTTATTAATTGACCCCCCCAAAATCAAATTCACTCTGGCTACCACTTTGAATCTGGCTACACTGCTACAGGATCTGAATCCAGAGATGCCTATCCATGACTGTTTAGAGATGTTTTCCCACATCTATGGGATTTGTCCTGACCTTTGAGACCAGCCCTGGGGTGATACAGACGTCACTTGCTACACATATGGAAGCAGTTTCATACTGGATGGCATTTGACATGGTGGAGCTGCAATGGTCACTTCTGACAAGATACTATGGGTCCAATCCCTAGATAAAGGGACCTCAGCACAAAGAGCTGAACTTATGCCTTTGACCCAAGCCCGCCAACTGGAAAAGATCTAATAATCAATATTTATACAGATAGCAGGTATGCTTTTGCCACAGCTCATGTCCATGGGATGATATATAAAGATAAGGGACTCCTCATATCTGAGGGAAAAACCATAAAAAATGTTCCTAAAATATTTGCCCTCCTGGAGGTTATCTGGCTTCCAAAAAGATGGCAATTATCCATTGTAAAGCTCATCAGAAAGGGAACTCCTCAGAAACAAAAGGCAACAATTTTGCTGATCAAGCTGCCAAAGAAGTTGCCCTAAGTCTAGTGGGGAACACTTCCTTTCTTGTCATTGTACATGAACCTCAGCTTCCAGAGAAGTCTCACTACTCCCCTTCAGATTTGGACTATATAACAAAACTAGGGGTCGATACTAATTCTCCTAATTGGCTTAAGACTCCAGATGAAAGGCTATTATTACCAGAGACTATGGGACAAACTCTAATTTGCCAACTACATCAAGGAACTCATCTAGGAGAAACAAAATTATGGAAGCTGCTACAAAGACATTATCTGTTTCCAAAAATAAGAGAACAATTTAATTCCATTACCTCCTGATGCCCTGCTTGTAATACTAAATACTACTTGTAAATACTAAACAAACTAACAAGATACAAGTTTTTCCTAGATACCATGGAGAAACTCCTGGATAACATTGGGAAATAGACTTCACTGAAATCAGGAGTTTTTTTTTTTAACTAAAACTTAGGTTAAGATGACTGCAATACTTTGTAAAAATAAAGATTGTTGACTTTAGTGATCTCCCAGTATGTGGGCTAAAGTTAAGGTGGCTGACAGCCCAGACAAAATGGAATTTCTTAAGCTAAGAGTATTACACTATCTATTCATGTATGTTTTTTCACATACTTTCAGATACAATCCTATGAATATTCATAATTGTGCAAACTCAGTTTAAATCTCTCACCCTAAATCCAAGTCAGTACAAAATTTTAAGTTTTTTACCGATCTCTGTACTTTTCCTAAATTTTCTTAATTCCAAGTACTCCAATATGAATTTCCAATTCTACTTCACCTTCTATTTATGTATTGGTGTGTTACATTTTATATGAATTTTATACATATAATATAAGGGATCCAACCAGCTTTCTCATATTCACATAAAGTATTTTCTTATGGCTCTCTGTTGACACACATTTGTGTTAGATTCTATGAATTCATCTGTGTTTACCAACCTATATTCAGAGGTACATTCTCAGGAATATTCATATTTATACATATTCATGTTAAATACCTAACACTTACCCTATGGTAGTACAAAATATTATATTAAATTTTATATATTTCTCATCAAAACTGAAATTTCCTTTAATCAGGGTTCACCAAAATAATTTTTAAATGTGTATTACATTTAATTTTCAAATTTCAATGTTTATTTTGCATCTATATCACTGTGTATCCTGAATGAGGTTTAGCTTGTTATATTCACCTAATATACATTCATATGACACTAACTTGAATAATTCCTCCATAGAATTTTATATTTACATGTACATTTTCTCACATATTTTCAGAAGTACATTCTTAGGGATTTTTTTCTATCTCCATATGCATGATTATTCTCTAACACTAACCTTAAGTTAGTAAAAATTGAGTACAATAATGGACCTACCTTGGAATGAATTCCTATGTTTTTTTTCATCCAGGTGCCATAGTATAGGTTTTTAAGTGATTTGGAATACTATTTTAAATGTTCAATGCTCAATTTGAATACCTAATCCTTTTTTACATGAAATTCATCTTAATTACCACTGATTTACATAACACATTTTCATAAGACTCTCAATTTACTCATGACTGTTTAGTATTCTGTCATGTATTTCCCTTCATATTTTCAGAAGCTCATTCTTAAGAAAAAAAATATGCATTTTCATGTTAATTCTCTAACCCTAAGTCAGGATGTAACATTTCACATATTCCTGTATGTAAACACACTGTCTTCATTCCATGTACCCACTTTAAATATTGTGCTTTCTCTGTGTTGAAAAAGGCTGAAGTGAACTTTAAATGTGCTGTGCAGTTCAGCCCTTTCCAGCATTCATTCCAATTCTCTCCTTCCCACAAATGGTCATTTAGATCACCAAATTCCTCAAGGTTAAACTGTTCCTATCATGGCCTAAGGATTTCCTGGTGCATTCTACTTCAAAGAGGAACAAAACAGAGTTTGTTTATTTTAGAAAAGAGTAACTCCATGGAAGTTGAAACTGCTAGCATAAACTTGTTTTGTTCTGGACTTGCAATCACTTTTCTGCCAGAACATTCAAAGTTCAGCCCTTTGGTGCACAGAGAAAGCACAATATTTAAAGTGCTCTAGGAAGAAAGCTGTTAAATGTAGCAACACCAAATTTTGGAACAAAAGAGAGACCACTGGAAGCATTAATCACCAAAGTTTCTTTGAAATCCTTTGTGAAACTTTTTCAGGAAACTCAAATTCTTTTCAATTACCTGCTTCCCACAAATGGCTGATTATATAGGCCAAAGACTCAAAGTGAAAAGCATTCCTAACACTGCAGGAAAGAATTTCTGGTGTATGCTACTTCAAAAGGTGAACAGAATAGAGGGTTCTCTTTTAGAAAGAGTGACCCCATGGAAGTTGAAACTGCTAGCATAATCTGCTTTTTTCCTGGACCTGCAATCACTTCTGAGCCAGCACATTCAAAGCACAGTTCAGCCATTTCCAGCATAGAGAAAGAACAATATTTATAGAGCTCTAGGAAGAGAACTTTAGAAGGAAAGAGGGACTGGAATCAATTGACCAAAGTTTCATTGAAATCCTTTCGTGAAACTTTTTCAGAAACTCACATGCTTTGCAATTCCCTGCTTCCCACAAAAGGCTGATTAAATAGGACAAAATGCCTCAAATGAAAGGGTTAAGTTGCAATTTGCATCTTAATAACACAGGTTATTCAAGGGGAACCATATTTAGCTGGGAAAATAAGGAACACTCTAGTGGAGTAGAAATGACCTGAGAGATCTCTTTTTCTACCTCAGGAGTTAATGAGGTCTCTGGATTAATGACTGAGGTCCCAGAGTTTTCAACTAGCTGGGAGAGAAGGGGACTGGAACCTCAGGGTGCAGATGAGTTTTAATTTACTAGCAGGATTCAAGACAATAGGAATCTGGGTAGTATCCTGACCCTGATGCTCTCACTTTTTCTAAACCTTCAGAGTTGCAAGCCCATATTTTGAACATTTAAATGCCTCATGCTATAGAACTCTTTGCTGATCCAAACAGTATGATTTTAAGATAAATGGGAGAAAATATAAGCACACACTCACATACACACAATAAAGCCTCAGTGACACAAACTATTTTGGCTGTTCTTGTTAATTAAGGGAGATCCCTGGGAAAGGAAGAACAGGTACCTGAAACCTCTTTGTCACATATTGGTTGCTTCAGTGGTCCTTTGCCCCTGGCCTCTTGATTTTCTTCTCCCACCCCTCACCTCACCCTTAAAGACCCAGATTGAATTGGACATCCCAAAAGCTCATTTGTTTTAGGCATTTATTGATTTCATTTTTCATCTGCCATATCAGGACATAACACATTAACCCTAATCATCAGATTGAAAGTGACGGGGAGTTATTGTGGATACTAAGTAAGGGAGAGGGCTCTAGGAAACTTGTGGACAGTGCAGTTTCTGAGGCTCAAGGGTTGGACATTGGATGTTACTCTCGGGAAGGGTAGACACACAGTCCTCAGAAATATCTACTGTTCTTTTCCCTCCACTTTGTGTTTCTTTTTCTCTCCTGGTCACCTCATTCCTTATTGCTATACCTGGGGAAGCTTCACACCCAACAGACATCTCTTGGCATATTTAGGAGATCTGAAGCATCTTGACCTGTGTTGAGTCTCCAACAGAGGTCTTAGGTTCTTGTTTCATCCCTGATGATTTTTTCTGTATTTTAAAAATGGTTCCACGTGTTTTTAAAGGGGAAAACTGGGGTCATGCTCAGAACTGGGATGTGTGCCTATGTGGGTGTTTGTTATCCCTGCATGAGATTTGAGGAGACTCTGTCTGTGTGTGCCCTGTGGGTCTGTTGTGCATGGTAGGAGCTGCCAATGTGTCGTGACGTGTGCTTCTTGTGCTTCAGGGAAGGTGTGTTGTGGGTGGCAAGTGGTGTGTGTCTCTGGGGGCCTATTGCACCTGAGCCTTTCTTATAGATGAGTTGTATGTTTACAAGGGACCCTGTAGGTGCCTGTTCTTGCCATGGATGAGCTACTAATAAAACAGAGCTCTTCAGGACTTTTCCCAGAAACATAAATCCAATATCACAATAACTTCCCTAGGGTGCCCCTGGGGGATGCACCAGCCTTCTGGTGATGGCTCATGGGGAGATAAAAACATAGTATGTCCCCTGCTCAGGGCACTGAGCACTAGATGGGACATTTATAAGGCAGATGGCTGGCAGAGAGAGCTCCACACCCCACTGTCTTTTCTTTTTTCTTTCTTTCTTTTTTTTTTTTTTGGTACTAGGAATTGAACTCAGGGGTACTCAACCACTGAGTCACATCTCCAGCCCTATTTTGTATTTTATGTAAAGACAGAGTCTCACTGAGTTGCTTCATGCCTCATCATTGCTGAGGCTGGCTTTGATCTGGCAATTCTCCAAGGTGCTGGGATTATAGGTGTGGTCACCATGCCTGGCTCCCACTGTCATTTTTTTTTCTTGTACATCTTCCTCCCCAGATGACATGTTCCATTATGGCAGGAGATGACCTTACAATGTCATCTGTGGTACCTGGAACACAAGGTGTGTTTTGATTGGATATATGAATGACAGAATGAATGAATGAAGAACAACATACCCACAGTTCCTGGAGCATCTGGAATGTTCCAATACCCAGCCTGTTTATGCCTACAGGGTGCGTAAATGAGCACCCATGCATTACACATATGAACACTTGCTTATGTCAGAAGCAGGCTAGTAATCTCAAGGAATCACCTCCCTGGTGGGATTTTTATTCTTCCCCTGTGGATCCCATAGGAGCACTTCATCTGTTGTCCCTTTGGTTTAATTGTTGTTCTTAAAGATCAGCATGGCAAAAATGGATCAAGGACCTAGGAATGAGACCAGAGACCCTGTAATTAATTGAGGAGAAAGTAGGCCCAAATCTTCATTACGTTGGATTAGGCCCTGATTTCCTTAACAAGACTCCTAAAGTGCAAGAAAAAAATTAAGAATCAACAAATGGTATGGATTCAAACTAAAAAGCTTCTTTTTAGCAAAAGAAACAATCAATGAGGTGAAGAGAAAGCCTGCATTTTGGGAGCAAACTTTTGCCACATGCACATCAGATACAGCACTAATCTCCAGAATATATAAAGAACACAAAAAACAAACAAGCCAATAAACAAATAGGCTAAGGAGCTGATTAGAAACTTGTCAGAAGATACACAATGAATAAACAAATATATGAATAAATGTTCAACATCTCTAGAAATTGGAGAAATGCAATTCAAAACTATTCTGAGATTTCATCTCACCCCAGTCAGAATGGCACTTATCCAAAATACAAGCAATAATAAATGCTGGCTATCCAGGTTCCCCCAGCCAGGTAGTGATCTCCCCCTTGACCTGCAGGTGGGAGGTGCTCCCCGGGAGGCCCCTACAAACACGAACTGAGAAAGGTAAAGCCGCCCAGCCAGGGAGTCTTGTCCCAAGCAAGAACTGTTTTATTGAGGGAGGTTACAAGCTTATATAGGGGAGGGGGTCCAGTGGTGTCCTGTTTCTAAGCTAAGAATGCGAAAGTGGGCTGTCCACATGCAGCAGTATAAAGGCACTTAGCTAGGGGATCATGCACTGTTCACGAGCATGGAAGCAGAGGTCAGCCAATAGGGGTGAGGTGTTGTGGCTCTCTCAGGGCAGCGTGGTCAGCCCTGAGCTGGGGGCTCAGTGCCATCTTGTGGCATGCCCCCACATTTTCCCCTTTTTGTTTTTGTAACAGGCAGAGCGAGCCATACTCGAGTGTGCTCCTGGCTTTGGTTGTCCCCATCTTTTAGGGGATCTTACCCATCATTGACTGCCACACTAGCACTTTGGGTCTCATTCGCTTAGGGGTCGTCCAGCCGGAACGCCCCGGGGAAGGGGTCTTCCTCTTCCTGAGAGAGTTCCTCATAGTGAAGATTGGCCATCATCACCTGGTATTGGCACTCTGCAACCATCAATTGTATGATCCTGATTCACTCTTTGACAAAGGCCACTAGCTTATTTACAATAATGGGACTGAAGGTCAGGGCTAGTAGCAGAAGAACTAGGGGTCTGGCTACAGCAGAGATTAGGGTAGTTAGCCATGGGGATTGATTGAACCAAGACTCGTACCATTTTCTTTTGGAGAATCCCTCCCTGAGTTTGGCCATGGAGTCCCTTACAACCCCAGTATGGTCAGCATAGAAGCAGCATTCTTCCCCTAATGCTGCACAAAGGCCCCCCTGTTGTAAGAGCAATAGGTTAAGTCCCCACCGGTTTTGTAGGACTACTTCTGATAGCGAAGTCAGGGATTTTTCCAAGAGGCTGATAGATTGTTCAATTTGTTCCAAGTCATTATCTTCTGAATATAGAGGACTTCTCATGTCCTAGCCATGGATTTGAACATGTGCTGCTCAGTCCACATCAGTGCTGATTACACTTTTGGCCCATTGTTTCCTCATCTTCATTTGAAGGCATCCTTATCAGTGAGCCAGAAACAAAATTGCCAATTGAAGGAGCCTCTGTTCTTTGCCCCTCATGGGTATTAGCTTTGCAATGCCTGACCAAGTCCAGGGAGGACACATGTTAGGGAGGTCCAGCAGCCCTGGCAGCCTGAGAACCTACATATTGGACATGGCCAACACTGCAGTCTTGTGCACAAGGCCCACCACAGTCTGTTTCTTGGGCTAAGGCCCACTTTCTTCGGGCTGTGAGTTATCTTAAACCCACTGTGGATCACTTCTCCCCAATTGTCTCTCTTACTCTCATGCTTGGAGATCATTGCCTGCAACTCAAAGTCTTCCAGATCTTGTATGAGCAAATGTTGGTCTAAGGCCCTGCATATGATGCCTGTAACACTCTCCTGGCAGGTCACCTGGATCAGGGTGGGAGAAATAGCATCAGAGCATGGGTTTTGAAGCAACTACCAGTGGACAGTGGTCAAGGACATTCAGGAGATACCTCAGATCTATATACAAGGGCACCATCTTGTTATCCTGCTACCTGAGTGTGGCCTCCTTAGAATCCCATGGGGTCTTGCGATGTGCTACTAGATCAATCCTGGTACAAATGTGTGCCTCTACCTGCCATCCCCCCTCTGGAGCCACATTCCACACAGGGTAAAATGACCAAACTGCCTGTGCACAGACACACTATCTCACTGAGATGGGAGGTGTGGCCCAGTGCCCTATATGCCAGCTGTGCTCTGGGATGCAGGCTGCTTCAATTGGGCTGACCAGGTAGATGCCCTAGAAAATTTGGTTCTGATTGCAAGTGCACAAAACAGCCTCAGTTAAAAGACCATACGAATTGACTGCTGAATGATAGGCATGAGAGGCCCTGGCCTCTGGAGGCACAGTGCTGGCCAGGTTGTAATGCAGTACTTGACTCAGCACTGACAGTCATTGAACATGTCTTCTTTGTAGCTGGACTCCTGCAGCATTAGGATATGTACTGCACATCCATATAAATGCTACATAAATTCTACAAAGAACCCCTTTAGCTCTCTATTCACATCCATGGAAATGTTGACATTCCTAAGATTTGGCATGACACCCAGGTGACTCTGGCTCCAAAATCCCACACCTAATCATGCTAAGGAGGTTCCTTTCCCTTCCACCAGCAACACATCCCCTCCTGCACACATGGGAAATCACTGCCACAACCTCTGGTCCAACCTCCAATGGTCTATATCTCACTCATCAAGAACAGCAGGTTTTATGCACTGCAGTCCGCACCCTAGATATTTCTCTAACTTCATCTGTCCCAGCACTTGCTTCTACACTTCTGGCCTATAAACCCCAAAACATGCAGGTCCATTCACACCTGGAGCTGGGCAGGTTGCTTCTCTCCCTCCTCTCAGGTGAAGCCCTTAAGACTGAATTCTCTCTTGTTTATTTCCCACTACAGTCCATGGTGTCTGCTATGTTTTTGGCCTTCCACAGTGTGGGCATGCAGGAGACAGCCCTGCTGTCAGGCTTACCAGGATGTGCTTTGACTCCCTCCTGCTCTGTCCCTCTAGGACAGTATGTACAAATCAGGGGTCTTCCAATAGCTCTATGTGGTGAAGCAGTGAGGAGCTACTTTTGGTGGCCTTGTTCAATGGTCTGGCTGCTGCTGAAGACCTGCTTTTCATGGATGTTGGGATCCTAGATGATGTGTTAGGAGTAGACTCCAAGCAAAGCCCAGAAATTGTATGCTACCAAAGCCTGTCAGTTTGCCCTGTGGGCATTCTAGAACATACATCCTGGAGCTGAGGCATCTTGTCACCTTGGTGGATGTGGAGTGGCAGGAGCAAACAGTGTAAATAAGATGGGTGTTTACCTCCTTCTGCGTGACTTTGAACCACTTGCTGGTGGCTCTTTGCCTCCAGAGAAAACATAATTGCCTCTGCTGTTCATGGCATAAAACACATTGCCTTCATCAGGGATCCTCAGCTCTGGAAAAGGAGGAGAAGAAGTGTGGCAGGTGACATACAAGGAGTACACAACAGGGCATCCCCCACAACTGAGTGCCTCTGTCATGTCAGGCCGGAGACACAGACTTGAGAGTCTTCTATTCCAGCTAATGTTCCACCAAAGACTTCCTTAGTGACTCCTCCCTGAGAAGAATCACTGCATGGGACCAAAACTCAAGGAACACCTTTCAAGGAAAAAGCCCCTACAACCCCAAACCTCTCAGTTCAGGTTGGAACTACCAAAGAGACAGTGCTAGAGCTTGCGTCTGGATTTTCACCCAAAGGCTCATGTGTTGTAGCTTTACTCCCCAGGGCAGCAATGCTCACATGTGGGTTTTGGGGAAAGCACTTGATGGTGGGTGCTTTGGCCTTTCCAGTGGATTAATCCATTCATAGATGAATACATGAATGGGAGGTGTATACATTGGAGGTGTGTTGGGCAGGGATGGAGGATGTCCATAGCAGGGCTCTGCCTTCAAGAGCAATATTCATTTTCAGTTGCCTACTTCTCCATTTCCTCCTCAGCATTATAATTCTGATGTACATTTTTAATTTGTTATTATCAGACTCTTGTCCTCCTTGTGTTTCCCGTTCTAGCTCTTGTGCTGGTGTCTTGTTCTGGCTGTTCTTGTTCTTCTTCATCTTCTTCTAATTCCTCAGGTTCTCATCTTCTTCATGTTCCTCTTAATCATTGTCTGCTCCTTTAACTACTTTCCTTTTTCTTCTCCTTCTCCTTCTCTTCCTCCTCCTCATTCTTCTCCTCCTCCCTATCTCTAAGATCAGTTTTCCAAGCTGTGCACAGTTCTATTCTACCACACACTTCTTCCTAGAAATCGCCTCTGTTCCTAAATGGAGTCAGTTTGCAACGAATGGAAAGATTGGAAACCAGGTGCCTAAAGAAATGCTTGTTCACTGAAGTGCTTTTCTCATGTGCTTGTCACAGTCATGAAATGCCACCTAGAGAGACCCCCTGTGCCTGCCTATCTGCTGAGAGAAGACACAGAAGGCTTTTCTTTGCCCTCATGGATATTAGCTTTGCAATGCGGGAGCAGATCCAGGGAGGACACGTGTGAGGACGTCCAGCAGGCTTTGGTGCAGCCTTAGCCACCTGCACACTGACGCCCCATCACTGCAGTCTGTTTTGTGCAAAAGGCCCCCCACTGTGCCTGTTGTTTAGGTCAATGCACAGTGTGTTTGGGTGC
>PVHX01017213.1:0-13396 GCA_004024805.1 Geosciurus inauris | reverse complement strand
CGAAGTCTTCTGGATCCTCCTGGTGGAGCAAGTGCTCATCTAAGGCCCTGCGGATGATGGCTGGAGCCCTGTCCTGGCAGGTCACCTGAGAAGGGCTGGAGAAAGCTTTTCAGAGACTGAGTTTTGGATTACCTTCCCAGAGGACAGTGGTCAAGGGCAATTAGGAAACAACTTAGCTCTCAACACAAGGGCACCATCATGTTATCCTGCTGTCTGAGGCCTTCATGTGATCATGTGGGGTCTTCCTATGTGCTTCTACCCAATCTTGGCACAACAGTCTGCTTGTACCCACTATGGCTTACAGATAGAAGGGTACAAGAAACAAACAGGCTTTGCATAGGTACATTCTACTCTCATCAAATGGAAGAAATGCTCTGATCATATCCTATATCCCAGCTCTGCTCTGGGATGCAGGTCACATTTGTGGGAAGACCAGGTAGCAAGCCTAGATGCTTTGGTCCTGACAGGGGAAAAATGGGCTCAGGAACAAGTGCCTGCTCATGACTCTTTTATGATAGCCATGAAAGCTGCTGGCCTCTAGAGTCTCAGTGCTTGCTGGGGTGTAAAGAGGTATGGACCCACCAGGGGCAGTGTTTGACCATGGCTCCCCTGAAGCTAGAAACATAAAGACTTAGGGTGGATACTCCAAACCATAAAAATTTTGTAGATAGAGCTCTTCTTTCCTATTCATGTACATGCAAACTAGGACACTAATGGCCTCCTGTAGAGCCCCCAGTTTTCTATGACTAGCTAATCATACCAAGGAGGATCCCTTCCCTTCCACAAGCAACATATCCCCTCCTACACACAAGAGAAATGACTGACACCTCATCTGCTCCAACCTCCAAGGTCCATCACACTGGTCAACTATCTCAAGGTCCATAGAGCACAGCCTGTACCCTGAGTATTTCTCTGATCTCCTCTGAACCCAGCACTTGCTCTTGCACTTCTGGCCTGCAAACCCCACAATATGCAGGCCCACTCACACCTGGAGCTGGGCATGCTGGTATTGTTCCGCCTCTCAGGTCAAGCTCTAAACACTGACTCTGTCTTCTTTATTCCCTTTATTCTCTTCTTTATTCTTTTCTATTCTTCCTGGCCTTCCAGAAACTCCAATTCAAGAAGGCAGGGCTAGTCCAAGGTGTTTGTGACACACTCTGTCTTCCCCAGTATATGCACCCAGGGGACTCCCCTGCTATAATGCTTACCATGATGCTTTTATACTCCGTTGTCCTTTGGTTTTCTAGGTAGACATAAATAATGCAGCTATCTCCCACCTGCTTGTTGTACAGGGGCAATGAGAAGTACCTAGATGAGACCCCTGTTCTCTTGGACTCCAGCTCTGGATGACATGCTGGTGCTGCCCCTTCACAGAGCACCACAGCAGGTCCTGGAGAAGGCTCTATCTCTGTGGTTAGTTTCAGAGCCTTCAATGGAATAGAGGCTATAGCTAGAAGAGAAAAGATTCTATCATGACTGCCTTGCCCTGAGCTTTGCAAAAACAGACAATGCCCCTGTCTGCCAGGAAGACCTCAGCCCGAGCCCACACAAAATGTCTTCTCAGACACAGGTCATTGCCTGGGGTGGAAAAAGGCTTATCCTTGCTCCCAGCCCAACACTATCCATACAGATGCCACCCAGGGGGACAACACTAAGACCTGTCTTCATATCCCCTATGTACACACCCCAGGCCTCCTGGCAATCAGGCTCTGCCTGGCTTGACTTGCCATCCTCAGTCTGGGCCAGCAGGTGGTGTGCTTGGAGCTCCAGGTTCAAGCTGCCCAGGTAAAGCTGCATGGATGGCAGCAGTAGCTGGAGAACAGGTGGCCTGCAGGCTGATGGGAAGCCTGGCTGTAGTGTTCCATCCAGGTACCCGGCAAGAAAGGCGTGGCACTGTGGGCGGGCAGGTGTACAGCCAACAGAAGCCTGACCTATCCATCTCCACAGCCTCCAGTAGCAAAACTGTGGACCTGGACTCCTCAACCTTCTCTATCTCTGCACAGGCCAGTCTACCTCAGCCAAGACAAAGTGGTTGTACAGGCAGTGACAGGACAGGTCTCTAGGCAAAGAACCTCCATGGAAAGGAACATTAGATCTATGGTATGACCAGCTCTCTCCTCCTCTTGGCAGGCCTGACACTCTTTGTTGGCTACATGCTCTCTAACCTGAAATGCAACCTCCACAAGTGTCCACCTGCCCATTAATCTCAGAGCTCCAAGGACACCTCAGCCCATGGCGTGGGCTGCCAGGCTACCTCATTCTCTGTGAGCTCTCACTTAGTTCCCCTGAGATGCAACTGACCTCTCTTTTCCACCAAGAAAGGATCACCTCTCTTTGGCCCTGGAGGGAGGTTTAGTCAGAGTGGGATGGGCTGTGCTGGGATCAATTGTCCCAGTAGCTTCCTCTGAGAACAAAGTCTCCTCTCAGTTCCCCAGATGACATGACCCTCCCTACAATTCTGTGCCTTCCTCCTTTTGCAGTAGAAGTCCCAGACCTTGGACTGCATGCAGGATGCAGAATTGGGGAAACCAGTGTTTGCTCAGCATTCTCAAAAATAAATAAATAAATAACCTTGCAGGTCTCCACTCTGGAAACAGGAGCCCACCTGCTTGACCCCAAGTCCATTCCATGTTGAAGTTGGTCCAGTGGTCTAACATGTCCACTGGAGTAGAACAAGATGCAGTTATGCCTCATGGAGGTGGGGATGCCATCACATGTACAATATACACTCATGACCCCTGAGGTTTTGGGTTTCATGTCCCCCATGAAAGGGGACACAATAGTAGACATTTTTACTAAACTAGGCAACGAGCCTGGAAACATGTCTTTAATGAGCCCAACCTGCTGCTTCCCACATCTCTCTCTGGAAATGGGAACTGCCAGCCCCTAAGCCCCCATATGGCTATATCTCAGAAAGAATGCTCTGCCCCACTATGGATCCTAACACATTCTTTATTAAAGAAAATGTGAGCCAGGTGCGGTGGCTCAAGCCTGTAATCCTAGCACTTAGGCTGAGACAGGAGAATCGCGAGTTCAAAGCCAGCCTCAGCAATGGCGAGGTGCTAAGCAACTCAGAGAGACCCTGTCTCTACATAAAACACAAAATAGGGCTGGGGATGTGGCTCAGTGGTCGAGTACCCCTGAGTTCAATCCCCAGTACCAAAAAAAAAAAAAGGTGTTTTGCCCAAGGCCTAAGTTGTGTGGTATCCCTGGCACAGAGCTTCTTCATACAGGGAGGGAACATTACACTAGACAAAGCCCCAGGACTCACTGAGTCACCTGGGATTGACCTAAGCACACACTATGAAGCTCAGTGTGTGTGGGCTGCTCCACACATCTCTGTGGACTAGCTGGACACGGTAGTATAGTCTGCCTGAGAAGGGGACTTCACTCCCCACTGCAAGGCTGTGGCAGGCACTTCCAGGACTCATCCCACTTGGTTCTGACAATACCCTTGGTGTGTGATCCTGTCTCTCCCTAGGTTTAACAAAGCACTTGGGTCTCTGAGAGGTACATGGCCTCCTCAAGACACAGGCCTGAGGGGGCTGCATCTTGGGCTTGGCGATATGGTGCTTACCTGGAGAAGCAGGTCCAGTATCTGCTGTGTAGTGATAAAACATGAGGAGATGGACCCAAAGGTTCTGCCCAAGTCTGAGTTCCTGCCACAGAAGACAGGCACAAGCTGGTTCATAAGCTGGTCCTGCGTGTAAGCCTCAAGCCTCTCTACCCTGCAGGGCTCCTCCATGTTCTCAACCAGCTCATTTTCACCCTGGGTTGGGACCAAGATTGGTGGGTTAAAATATGGAAATGGTAGCAAAGAGAAAAATGACTTATTACAATAGAGTGTAAAAGCATAATGGGACAGCTCTCATCAGTACACACACACACACACAGGATGAGTCCTGGGCCATTCATGAGGGATCAGACGTGAGGGCCTGCTGGGCTCACCTGCCCTGTGCAGGTGAGTTTCTTCCCCCCACACACACACACCTACATCAAGTACACAACGAAACACATGTTCACCAACAACTACCCAAATACCCCCACCGGGCCCTGCCCAGCTTGGGTGTCACTAGAGTTCTAGCTTCAAGGATTCACAGCTGGATTCACAATCAGTCCCTCACTCTCACCAGCTTTTTGACTCAGGTGCCGTCTTTGTGCCTTTCATGGGCTCTCCAGTGTCCCAGCTCGTTGCAGAAATTATTAGGATGTTATTGGGTATGTTTGCACATAAAATCCTGTGCTATCTGTGAAACCAAAATGGGACTCACAGGTGGCTAAAGCACAACTTAGAGATGCCACAATCACAAGGGGAGGGAGAAAATGCAACCCAATTCAATCAGGCCTGTGTCCCACAGAGACCTGGGCAATGTCAGTCCCTTCTTGGCTGCAGGTGCCACTCTGTACCATGGCAAGTTGGAGGCAATTGAGATTCAGAGGCTATCCCCCTTTGGCATAGAGCTTCCCAAGGTTTCTCCTCAGATTTCAAATTGGCTCAAGTGTGTCTTTTCAGTCTAGGGGTTGGGCCCTCACAGACTCGGAGGAACCACAGCATTCTGCTGCCCCAAGCCTGCACACCTTTCACCTCAAGGTGGATCAGACTGTCTCTGGATTCATGGGAACAGAAGTGGGCAAATGCGATGGGATGTCATCCCCAAGACTGAGTTATGCGCAGTCTGTGACTTTTGTCTGGATCCCTGTCTCCAGCATCACTTCCCTCCCTCCCTCCCTCTCTCTTTTATCCTCAACCCAAGCACACAAATGGCCTAAGCATGTAATGTCTGATGGACACACCCCTGTGATAAAGACATGACAGTGTCCCATCCTTCCATCAGAAAAGTACTGAGGCTCAGCCAAACTGGATCCCACCAAGAACACAGGCATGAGCTCAGAGGCAGATCCTCGCAGCTGAGCCTCAACGGAGCCTATAGTCCCAGCTTCCTGAGACATGGAAACACGTTAGCTGAGCCAACGTGGATGCAGGTGTGCAGAAACTGACCTCATCACTGCCTGTTGCTGTCAGTCGTTGAGTTGGAGGGGTGGTGATTCACAACACTGGACATCAAGTGCACTCTCCAGGCTTTGGGGTGTGCCCTGGCCTATCCCTATCTGCCCTGGTCCTCCAAGCCACACTGGCCTTTTATCCAACCTCCATCTGTGGCCAAGCTCAATCCCACCTCCCCATTTCTGTATGGGCACGCCTTCCCCAACATACTGCTCCCCAAATGAGCAGGGTTGGCTCTCTCTTGTGCTTCTGGTTCCAGCAGCAATGCCACCCAGGAAAGAGAGAGCATTTCTCAAGGACCCAAGGCCATTAGTGGGTGAGTGTTGAATGGATGAGACTATGGCCACCAGAACTTCTGGGAGGATATATGGCTCTGGGGTTACAAGTCCATGCACTTTATTCTTCATCCACACTAAAGGGGTCTCAGACTTCTTCCACAGGAAAATAGTGAGCAATGACCTTCCACTATGTCCATTCAAGAACACTCTGGGGGCATTGTGAGCCTGGGAAGACCCTGGGAACCATGGGGACACCCCAGCACCAGCACAGTATTTCTGCACATCACATGCAATCACCCTGGGTGATAACTCTCCATTCCACTCTGTACTCTGCCCTGCCCATGCCCTAATCACTCTTAGCTCTCTCCTTCCTGTTTGACTGCACTGGTATGGTTCCCATGTGGATGCCAGGGTGCTTATGGCCTACCCCACCCTGTTATGGTCAACTGTTTGGGTGCCAGAAACAAATGGAGACACCGGGGAATGTGTCTGGGAACCTCTGGATGATGGGAAGTCCCACCCTCCAGGTTTTCATCTTCAAGGGAATGAGTGGAGAGGGAGCCAGGAGGGCTCTGCCAGGTAGAGATGGGTGGGAGCTGACTGAGCCTCAACAAAGTGCCCAAAACACTGGGTTCAGAGCTGGTATTATGTGGAATTGCCAGGGGACCTGAAGAAAATCCAATTCACTCTATGCAAAGACACAGTAGACTCCCTCTGTATGGTCAGGCCACTGTGCTTCTCAGAGCCCCAGGATGTCCCAGGTGTGTGCAGGTGGGGAATACACACTCCATCCCAGGCTGCTCCTGGGGAACTCTACCTGCATATGAAGCACATGAATCTATCAGGAGTCATCACATCAATGTTTCCTGGCCTCCCACCCCAAAAGTGCTCTTAAAGACACTGAGATTCCATTGGCTCTGGACTTGCCTTTTCTTCTAGGATCCCTGAGCCCTGTTTTTCAGGCGGCCACACCAATCTCAGCACACAGGCTGGGCACACTAAGATCCCAGGAGAACCTAGACATTGCTTGTACTTCTAGTCCATCATGAACAATGACACAATGCCTGCCCAGATGAATCCAGAGTCCTCTACACCACTGAAATGGCCCCTGTCCCCTGCTCAGGACACATCCTCCAATCAGCTACAGAAACCACCATGCACACGGCCTTGGTGCACGCTGGCCTGCAAAGACCCAGAGGAGGAGGGAACCCACAGGGTGGGACCCAAGACCCTAGATCCTGGGATCAGAGCTGCCTACTGACATGGACAAACAGCTCATGTGCACACAGTCACCACTGCCTGTCACTCAGAGTCCAGTGGAGACCCCTGCAGAGTTGGCAGTGGACCTGGAATATCCAGGAGTAGGGGGGAACTGCATCCACTGAAAATGATGGTGTCTACACAAAGACAAATTTTGTAGCATTTCACTTCTCTCAGACTCCCAATAATCAGGTTCATAAAAACATAAAGTAGAATGTTCCACTCTTGGGCCAGGGGAGGGGACTAGAATTCAGTATTGATGGCAGGAGTGTGTCCACATAAGTTCTGGAGATGGATGGTGCCGATGGCTACACAACATGAACATGCTGATGCCACTGACCGTGCACTTCAAAAATGGTTAGATAACAAAAGGGATGCTTGGTGTATACTACCACAATTTAAACATTAGGGAGACTGCTGATTTACTCTCTTAGGATTGACTGTGTTGTGATGGCAGAATACAAGAGAATGGGTAATTTATAGCACAGATTTTATTTCTCAAATTCTGGATGCTGGAGGTCCAAGATCAGGGCCAACTTCTGAGGACGTTCCTGTTGTGTCCTCCTAAGAAAGAAGGTAAAACAGTGACAAGGGATGTTTTGAGAAGGCCTTCCCAGGGAAGGAGACTCCATGGCCTAAGCACAACTTCAAATTACCACCTGGTAACACATATCAAAGAGACAAAATAGAGTAACATCCCATGCTCCCAGAACATCCAAACTTATTGGGATGACTCAAAATTTCTGCAAGGTTTCACAAGTCATGATCTTGGAAAACATAAGAGTTAAGCTTACGACATGGGGAGAGGGCTCCCTTCTCTGCTCCTGCTTGCAGTGTTGGATGTGGTCTTACCATCCATTACTGAGGTTATGCACTCAGCTCCAATTGCCCACCTACCACATCCCCAGGGGGCTGACTCACACTGAAGTTCTGAAGGTTCTCAAGTCCAGAAATCAGAAACGTCACAGGAAACCCATGGGAAATTTGTTCTAAGACCACTGTGAACATCACAGCCCACACATGCTCAAGTCTCTTACAAAAATGGCAGAGCACCTGCATACAAACAATGCATATTTTCTTTCTGTATAATGTAAATCATCTCTAGATGACAACTGATACAATGAAAAGGTAGCACAATTCTCTGTAATCCTGTAGATCTAGGAAACGATGACAAGAGAAGTATCTGTCGAGAGACACAATTTCTTTCCTGATAGTTTTGATTTGCAGCTGGTGGTTGAGATCAGGGCCAACTTCTGAGGACATTCCTGTTGTGTCCTCCCAGGAAAGAACAGATGGAGAAGGATGGGTGCAGGGCCAACTGCACTTGCTTTCTTTCATTGAGGAGAGAAAACATTGTAGCCATGATGACGGCTTATAGGAGGGGACATCCTTCAAGTCAACATCTGGACACATCTGGCCTTCAGGCTGGAAGACTTTCTTGAAGAAGATCCAAGGACTTGCCTACTGTGGAAGAAACCCAAAATAAAAACTTAACTTCAAAGGGCACCAAAGAAGCACTGGGCTTTCAGGAGGGAGGGAGTCAATCGAATTGTCTAGACCACGTTTAGTGTCCAGAAGGTGGGTTCAAATGCAAAACACTGTAGAGTCTCATGGAGAACACCAGAGAGTGTTGGTGATTTCAGGACTGTGTGAATCCAAGGATCACTAGGTCCTCTCAGCCACAAGGAGAGAACCTGACATGAAAGGAATTAGGACAAGGGGTGCCAGGAAGCCTCAGAGGGGAGAGATCAAAAGGAAGTCATGTGTAGTGAATAGTGCCCTGAAAATTGGTGTCCAGCCAAAAGTGGGTTCAAACTTGTGTGGAAACAGAGTCTCTGCACAGTGATCAAGCTAAGAAGATGTCACATGATGGAACACAGCATAAATTGGCCCCCAATCCAATGTCTGGTACTCTTGTAGGAAGAGGGGAGTTTGGACACAGAGACCAGGGAGACTTGGTGAAACAGGCTGTGTGAGATTTGAGGCAGAGACTGCATGACCCAGGAAGAAACCACGGATAGTGAGCAGCAGCAGGAGAGTGGGCAAGGGCTGGGACAGTTGGGGCGGACATTTCCCTAGAACTCTGTGAGGGAGTGCCCCTGGGATAGCCTACACCTCTTGTGTTGAGCCTTTGGAGCTGGAAGGAAGGCCCTTCCTCTGCTGTAGGCCACCCAGTTTGCAGGGTTTGGTTGCAGCAGCCTAGGACCCACCTGTAGGTCTGAGCATGCTCGACGTGCAGGTCAGATGTGGGCACAGCACACTCTGATGACTGCACAGTCTCAGCCATGAGGCAAAACAAGTGCCAAGTCAGGCCAGGTGGGCAAACGGCTAGGCACACATTGTGAGAGCTGGTGCCTGTGTGACTGAGAGCAGTTGTGACCCCAGTTCCCTGATCTGCTGCCTACGTAGGCCACACCGCAAAGGAGAGTAGAGGGATGTATAGCATGGATCTGCCCCACTCAGTGTGTGCAGGCATGCACCACTGCAGCAGCCTCATGCCATGCCTAGTGAGACCCTAGTGTCTCCTCTTCCCATCATAGTCTTCTTCCCTTCCTCATGTTCCATGACCTCCCCCAAGGTCTCTGGCAATATCTAGTCAGTGAGATGGCATCATCCCTGGGTACTGCTCTCTTGAATGGAGCGGGAGCCTGTGATCCTAGGACAGTGTTGTACCACATATTCTGATGAAATGGGCCATCTGGAGGTTGGAAATGTGGGTTGTTAAGGCTGAATGGCAGGTGTGGACCTCTGGCACTTCCTCATGTAAGTTAAAAAAACAGTTTTGGGGGTGTTTGGTATGATTTGATTTACAAATCCTCATCCCTCCAATATTTTAATTACTTCCTCAACATATAAAATTTTACCAGCATAAAGTTAATTTTGTATTATAGAAAGTTGATTGAAATAACGTTTGTATAAATAATCAATTACCAAACCTTGAATTTTTGTTCTCCTTTCCTGTCAGGAACCACTTGGATTCAAGAGAATAGAGTACACATAATGGAAATAATTGAAATGACAACAAGCTCCCATTCAAGCTCAGCATTCAGTGCTGGACACGGTAAGACCAGTCCAAAGCTTTTATATCCTGAATGTTCTTCACTTCAGAACACTTGAGAATGACTGGTGTCCATTTCTTATTACCTTGCTCTCCAGCAAAGTATTCCTCAACAAATGCAAAGGAGCAACTCATTGAAGCACACAGAAAGGGACATTAGTTACAGATGCTTAGTGTAAAAAATACAACTTACTTCCTATTTTTGCTATTTCAAATGAGATCTCCAGTGCATTACCTCCACAAACCAAATGGGAATATTTGAGAAATTCCAAATTAGAAAAGAATATACACTTGCCAAGGAGACAGTGCCATGAATTTTGACACTCCAAATGTAGTGTGTGTGTTTAGGAGGCAGTCACAGTTTAAATAGAGAAAGTCCTGTGAAAAAAATTCGGAAGATCAATGTTCTAGCCCTACCATGCAACTGTGACCTTGAAAAAGTGACTTAGTGTTAGCAACCATCATCACTAAGAACTAAGTAAATGAACAAAGATCCTTAGCTGTCAAGTTACAAAATGTGTGATAAGTATGGATGAGGATGGACTGGAAATTCTCCCACTCTAAGAGAATTACAAAAGGCTGTGCCTACCCTGAGGTTGCTGAGGGACCTGGGATCCTGCCACAGAGTGGGATTCCAAACCTCAGATTCACTGAGCCCAGGCCAAAGGAGCAGGTATTATCCAGGGACCCCGGCGAGGCCCAGTGGCAATGAAGGTCAAGAGTAACAAGATATCTGCCTGGACACTTAATCTTCTACTCTAAGCAGGGCTGGATGCAGATGCCAAGAGACCACCCACAGCAATATACCTTTATAAGAAAACTCAGTAACTGCAGGCTGCCTCTGTCTCACTGAATCAGGGTGATGTTTGCATAAAAGCAAGAGCACTTCCTGCCATTTGATCAGCAGCTCATGTGCTGAAAACACAATGACTGGGTTGACTAATACACCCAGTATTAGTCACCATAAATGAAATATATGATTAATAGCAAACCTATGTTTAGCTCTTCTACATCATCAGGGGCTCTGATTCAATTCAGTAAATAAAGGTATTCTTAAATGGTTTCTAAACATGTTGGGGACTCACCTATGTGTGGAACTTTTCGGGAAAAAAGCAATAAAATCTCATGAAGCATCTCTTCTCTCTTCTAGCCCATTTGCAATGCAAGGAACCTGCATTATACCAGAAGCTCAGGTCTTTCTTCTCATGTCTTCTTGAAATGAATCAGTAATGTTTCTTTTAAAGCGAAGCACATGCCTGGATTCCCAGCTGCACAGAAGGGTTTGAAGGCACTGTCTTCCTTAAAACCAAAGAAGAAAAACACAGGTACATAGATTAGAGTACATTATCAGTCATCTGTCCTCCCTGGAACCTTCCACATTCACGGAACAATGTTTTGCCATTCTCAAAGAGCAAGAGATCAAGATGGTGGTAATCAGGAAGTCAGTAAAGAACAAGAAGAGAGAAGCAAGTATTACAGAAGGTGGCACACCAAGAATCTTCAGTACAGCTGCTAGAAAACAAGTTAACTTCAGGATTGACTTCCTGACACCTACCAAGTACAATATGAGTGTCAAGCACAAAATGGAGACATCCAAGTAGCAGGTAACACCCATCATTCACTCACAGAAGTGGGAAACATCTGCATTGGGTCAAGTATCTTATCCTCATGCATAAAAATAATCAGGAAACAAAGAATACAATAAATGGCAGACTTCTCATTTCACTATTACACATCTGCTGGAATTCCCTCTAAATAATACCTCCCCCAGAAGAAAAAGTGTGTCAGAGTTGTCTCAACTTTTCAATGGATGACACTTTAAAAACTATGTTCTTTATTTAATATTTATGTATGCTCTATTCCTGCCTAATGCTGTTTTGGAAAGGAGCACATAGAATTGAATCTTTTAAAATCTAACATTCGAGCCAGGCGCGGTGGCTCACGCTTGTAATCCCAGCACTTTGGGAGACAGGAGAATCGCGAGTTCAAAGCCAGCCTCAGCAATGACGAGGCGCTAAGCAACTCAGTGAGACCCTGTCTCTACATAAAACAGAAAATAGGGCTGGGGATGTGGCGCAGTGGTGGAGTACCCCTGAGTTCAATCTCCAGTACCAAAAAAAAAATCTAACATTTGCTTGTAAATGTTACTGACTATGTCAGGCATGGCTAAGTGAAAAATGGAACTTTTGATACTCAGAGGATGCAATGTTCTAGGACTGGAGTCCCTGTTTCGTATATAGCATATGCTAACTACAAAAGTCAGTGAGGTAGCAGGAGTAAGAAAGCTGGCTAAACAGATGACCTCAGGAAATACTGAGGGATATGCCAAACTGAAGAATATTTTCCAGCTAACCATTGGTATGTGAGCTCATGAGCCCATATCTGTTTTTTAAAAAAGTGAAATAGCACTTTCACGTGTAAGCAGCGCAAGTGGTCTTCGCCAGAGTGCGTCTCCAGCAGCAGCGGCTGCAAGCGGCCGCGGGGCAGTGCGACCCCCGCGGCTCAGCAGAACTCACCTCGGGCAGGAACTGCGTCTACTCGAGAAACTTGGCTCCAGAGCCCAATCAACCACACAGGATCCAAAGCAAGCTCGCGTGGTCCCACGACCCCAGCCGTCAGCTACTGGGGAGCGCGCCAGCAAAGGCAGCGCTACAAAGGAAGATTGGGACCGCACCAGTTCTGCTCCAGAGTGCAGGACAAACAAAGCAGCGGAGGGAGCAGATCTGCCAAAAGGAACTTCCACGGGGACCCAGACAACAGGAAATTGAAGTCAGCTACTACGAGCCTCTGGGAGCATAATCGAAGGGGGACATTGCAAAACAACTCTGTATAATCTTCCACGCACGGCTTCGCCAGCGAACCAGAAATTAACCAGGTTGGGAATCTCACACGCGAAACACGAGCCGAGTAAGTCCAGCAAGCAACGAACAACGCCACCTACTGGAGGTGAAAGGAA
Organism: Geosciurus inauris; assembly: GCA_004024805.1. Classification (NCBI taxonomy): domain Eukaryota; kingdom Metazoa; phylum Chordata; class Mammalia; order Rodentia; family Sciuridae; genus Geosciurus; species Geosciurus inauris. The sequence continues at coordinate 839 of PVHX01017213.1, read as the reverse complement.
ACATACCTGTCTATTCACTGAGACTGTTCTTATATATTGTTTGTTTTTTGTTCTGTTTTTTGTTTTGTTTGTTTGTCTGTTTGGGTTTTTTTTTCTTCTTTCATTTTTTTCCTCTCTCTCTTTTTAATTCCTCCCTTTTTTCCTTCTATGCTCTTCCACTCTCACTTTGCATTTTATCCTTTATCTTTCTCTCCCAATATTTCTACTGTTTAATCTTTTTGCTTTATTTCTCTGCTCTTTCCCAACTTTCTCTATCCTCCCCTCATTTCTCTCCCACTCCTCGTACCCTCTAATCCCCAACAGTTGTGAATCCAAAGATTTGTTTTACAGTGGGATATAGTAGATTGGGACTCCTGAACCGAATACTGGAGGGGCACTAGATAGTCCTGTTTCTACCATTTACATAAGTTTTATTTTTCTTGCTATTGTTGCTTGCTGTATCCTACATCTCTTCCTCCCTACCGGTCCTCCCCAGCTCACTGTTACCCTCTCAAGTACTAGTCAGCCTCTCTTGGATTCATTTTTCATGCGTTATAAGAGCTAATAACCAAATCCTCACTTCCTACTAACCCAACAATCTATCCTACACCCCACCCTCAAGGTTCCCTAGCCCACCAACAGTAACTATAGACTCCTGTGCGAACTTATTGTTTACATAATAGATTGCTAAGGAACCCATAATTGTTGTATATTGTGACTAAACTGTAAATGTATTTGGGAACTATTAGGAACTACTTGGTTTGAAACTATATATTGCTTGTATTGTGATCAACTAATATTGAGCCCCCCTTTAAAAGAGCGGTACTGAAACCCTGCAGCAAAACTATACACATATAGGA
>PVHX01017212.1:0-40782 GCA_004024805.1 Geosciurus inauris | reverse complement strand
AGCCCTATTTTGTGTTTTATGTAGAGACAGGGTCTCACTGAGTTGCTTAGCGCCTCACCATTGCTGAGGCTGGCTTTGAACTTGCAATTCTCCTGTCTCAGCCTCTCAAAGTGCTGGGATTACAAGCATGCACCACCACAACTGGCTGATTTGACTATTTCTTTGGAACCCTATCCAGGCACCCATGTGCCCAGACCTGGGCTAGCCTGTTGCTAGATGGGAGAACATGGGGCAGAGCTCAGCCACACCAGCTGAGGTCTAACTAAAAACTAAACCAAACTAAACTAACTGCCAGGTTGATCTATGACAGATAAGCAAACTCCAGCAGAACCAGAAGAACCACCCAGCTGGCCTCAGTCAAAATTGCCAATTCATACTACTGTGAGATATAGAAATAGTTGCTATCAAAGCCACCGAGCTTTTCAGTTGTTTGTTTTGCAGCAGAAGTTGACTGATAGAGAAATGGGTGTGTCTATAAGTGAGATCCTACCTTTAAAAAACCCTAAAATTTGTGGCATTGGCTGTTGGGACATAAGGGTGGGTGGAGACTGGAAAAATGGCAAGCAAACAGTGACATCTGGAAGAATGGTTGGGAAATTCTTACCAAAGGCTAGAGAAATGGTAACCTGTGTTCTATAGTGACAAAGCAGTTGGCAACACGGTTGTCTATAGTAACTTGGAAGATGCTGGTAAAGGCACTTTAAAAACTTTGGTCTGGCTAATGAGATCTCTAAGCAGAATATTGAAAGTGTCAGTTGTATGCTTCTAGCTGTATGTGACAACTTTATAACAGGGTGCGTGCCAAAGCTGACCTGCAAAAGAGCTAGCCTGTTTACAAAAAGAATTTAGAGAGAGCAGGCAGAAATTCATTTTTAATTTGCTAGATTAAAAAATGAAACTCAGCCAGGTACCAGCTTGTACCTGTAGTCCCACCTACTCAGGAGGTTGAGGCAAGAGGATCACTTGATCTCAGGAGTCTGAGGACAGCCTGAGGAACATAGTGAGAGCCTGTCTCAAAAACACAAAAACAAAATAAAACTCTTTTTCATCTTTTCTGGCAAGCAAAGGGTCCTTACAGTAAATTATATCCCTCAAACGTAGTTCATCAAATGTGTGGCTGTAAAACATTTTATAAAGACCTTTTAAAAAATTAAAATGTTGTCTAGTAGATTCCTACACAAAAGGAATTCTTCACATCTTAAGAATGATATCCTACAGAAGCCCAGTTCCAAAATAGCAGTGATAAAATTGAGAGAGATGTCTAAAAGCCAATTGTGTGTCATTTGGAGTATGGAATAGACTATAATCAGATACACAGAAAGCCCACAACGTTTTTTTTTTTTGTTGTTTGTTTGGGTTTTTTTTTTTCAAACAGTTTATTTTATCATAAAGGAACATCATTCTGTGAAAATCAGAATCCGATAGTTCTAAATCATTTTTTTAAAAATATTTATTTATTTACTTTTTAGTTTTAGGTGGACAGAATATCTTTGTTTTTATGTGGTGCTGAGGATCGAACCCAGTGCCTCACGCGTGCTAGGCGAGCACGCTACCACTGCGCCACAATCCCAGCCCCATAAATCATTTTTAATAATCGCTAACAGAACATAAAAGTAAAGACAATCTTATACACTGAAATAAAAATCACAATTAAGTACAAACAAAAACAACAGGCTCATTTCTCATCTTCAAACTGTTTCTTTTCCTTGGTTTCTTCTGTGTCATGAGTGAATGGTTGGGCTGGGATTGTAGCTCAGTGGTAGAGCGCTTGCCTCGCATGCGTGAGGCACTGGGTTTGATCCTCAGCACCACATAAACATAAATAAATAAAATGTATCCATCTACAACTAAAACAACAACAACAGTGAATGGTCTGTCGTAACCCTGTGTTAATTAACAGTTATTTTGTTTTAGCATAAAATGTCGTAAAAAGATGTGTGCTGTCTCGAATCTTCACATCATTCTGCCGAAACACCGCACTCTTTTCTGAAAGTATGACGCTGTAAGTAAAGGCTTTGAGTGTCCGTTGTGGCCTCGTGGTACGACTGAATAATATGGCCTTTTGTAACAAAGTGAAGCAGCACTGGGGTGATCACTTAAAGCTTCCTATGATGCCATAAAATAATATTTGCAAAGGCAGACGTCCGAATATAATATTATTTTGTGCAAAAATGTATGGTGGAAATGCCAGGCACGCTTGTAGAATAAGAGAAACATGTCACACTTGCACTGGTCGGGACGCCAGGGGAGGAGATAGGCTCCCTGCAGCCCCGCCCGCCCGCTGGCAACCCGCCGGGACGGCCTGCCGCAGGAGATTGCCCGCGAGACCGCCAGCCTGGGACTTTGGAGCGCGACAGCCGCCCGCGGTGCCGTCCTCTTCCCGCCAGGACTCAGCCTGGTTGCCCAACATTAGCAGCAGCATCCCACGGATTGGACTGACGCGCAGCAGAGGCCAAGGGCGACCAGACAGCGCTCTTTACACACTGCGGCTTTGGCTCGCGAAGAACGTTTGGCTCAGTGCGTCCAAACCGCCCAAAACATTTTTATTTTTTATTTTATTTTTTATTTTTATTTTTAATACTTATTTATTTTTTAGTTTTAGGTGGACAGAATATCTTTGTTTTTATGTGGTGCTGAGGATCGAACCCAGTGCCTCACGCGTGCTAGGCGAGCACACTACCACTGCGCCACAATCCCAGCCCCCCAAAACATTTTTAAATGAGTTGTACATGTAAAAGCACCACCAGCCTCAACCACAGGGAACTGAAATTATTCAGAGTGTTACTCAGCTACCAACATATGCCACTTCTTCAGAAGTAGCCAAGGAAAATGATATATAAGTGATATACTTATATAAATGATATATAAGTAAGGGTGTGGGAGGGTGGAGCCAAGAGCCAGAGATCCATGGACTTACAGGGAGTGGAACCTAAGAAATAGTCGCTCTCCCAGGACAGGGAAACCTGGAAACATTTGCCCAGCTGAAGTGTAAATTGCTATGCTTGAGGATGATCATGTGCCTCTTATTCCTCCCTTTTTCGGATGAGCGAGTCTATTGATGCTATCCTATCTCTGTCCATAGTATATTAAGGGTGTATGGAGCAAATAATGTCTTTTTAATTCATATTGTTAATATTAGAAAGTACAGCACCCATCAAGTCACATACAAACCTATGCAAATGATAAGATCCTAGGCTTCAAGCCTGAACATAATTGCAAGAGACTTTTGGGGGTCCTAGAGTGAAGGAAAGCAAATTTTTCCTGTGGGAGTAATATGAACAATTACGGTCATAGAGTGAAGTTTGGTAGATTATACAAATGGACACCATCTTTTAATCCTCCCTAGATCTACATTCTTTGAGTTGTGACTTTGTAGTATCTCCCATCAAGAGGTGGAGACTATTTCTCCTCCTCTTAAATCTGAACTGATTTTGTGACATATTTTGCCAATGGAATGCAATAGAAGGATGGTATGAGTTCTGTGCCTAAGCCTCCAGGTGCCTTGCATGTTTTGGCTTTTTCTTTTGAATTCCTGTCCAGCCATTCACATGAACAATCCTGGGCTAACCTGTTAGGAGGCCAAGAGATTGTGTGGGACAGAAATAAGCCATCTAGTTGAGGCCATGTGAGATTATTCTATACTCAGCCAATTTAGCAACTGACCTCAGACCCATGAATGTCCCAGCCAAGGCCAGAACAACTTAGCCAAGCTCAGTACAAATTGTTGACTTGCAGAATTGTGAGCTTGCCATTTTAAACCACTAGGTCTGTGGGATAGTTTGTTATTCAGCAAAAGCTAACCAATAAAAGAAATCTAACCAATAAAGCAGTCAAGTCAGGGGATTGGATAGTGAAGAATTTAAAAGGAAAGGAAAATATGTGAGACAAATGAGAAAGAGTGTCAATAATTGTCCTAGGTGGTGAGTAGATGGATATTTGTTGTATCCTTCCTCTTAATTTTTTTATTTTTAAAGTTTTCAGCATAAAAAACTAAATCATATCTTTAAAATGAAAAGATTGAATGTTAGAGTTCCTTTTTTCTCCATATTTACATTTCCATGGCTTTAAATACTTCTGTATATTGATAACTTTCAAATTTGTGTCTCTGGCTCCAACTTCTCATCCAAGCTGCAGACTTGTATTTCCATTTTCTACTTGACATTGGCACTTGGGTGTCTCTTAGGAATCTCAAATATAATATGTTTAAAATTATTTAATCTTCCCCTCTGTGGTAGCCAGTCACCACAATGTCCCCAGTGAGACCCAGCATCTGATGTTCACACTCGACATAGTCTCTCCCACACATTTAATCTGTGTAATCATAGAATTTTGTCAAAATGACAGTGTGACTTCCAAGGCTAGGTCATAAGACATTGTGGCTTGTATCTTGCTCTTTCTTTGTATTACCCACTTTGGAGAAAGCCAGGTGCTCTGTCATGAGGATACTCAAGCAATCCTATGGAAAGGTCCATGAGATGGGAAACTGAGGCCTCTTGCCACAGCCATGTAAATGAGCCATCTGGGAAGTTGATCCTCCAGTTATTCTACCTTTTTATGATTGCATCGCCTGCTGACATCTGATGGCAATCTCATAAGATCAGCTGCATCCATATTCATATTCTAAATTCATCCATATTCATATGGAAATACCAGGGCTTCCAATTTCATCCTCATGGTTGTTGGCCAGGAGCCTTGGTTCTTTACCACATGAGGTTTTCTACAGAGCAACTGGCTTCACCCAGAGCAAATGGTCAGAAAAAGGGCAATCAAGCTGGAAGCCATAGTGTCCTTTATAACCTAATCTTGGATGTGGCATGCCATCATTTCTGCCAGGCAGGATATGTTGGGGGACCCTCTAGGAGCCTGGCCATTACATTACTCAAGGTCTTGTAGCTAGCAATTGATGTGAGGGTGGATTTGAACCTATACTCTCTGACGTCACTACCTGTATTCATAACCACTATAGGACAGGTAAAGGAGGAGAGGGGGATGGATTTTATATACATTCTACAATATAACTCTGCAAGAACTGAATTCAGTTGACAACCATAGCTGGCCAGGCCAAGGTTAATGGAGGGGAAGATGAGATGTAGTGGGCAAATCATAGACAACTCCAAGTTTGGAAACTAGAAGGTAGAGGATAGCTTTCAGACATCCTGAGTTTTCTCCTAAGCTACCACTAAAGGATTAACTAGCCAAGCAAGTCCTAGAATCCTTACTGCCATCACAAAATCCCTGTCAGCTTCACAGCCAGGAATTGTTTCCAGGTGGTAGCAAGGCACAGTCAGGTCTGGGCAGATCTGGATGGTACAACTATACTTAAAACTGAAGGCTGGCTCCATTAACCTAGAATCATATGACTGTATTTCATTGTTTCAATGAAAAAATTTTCACTTCCATTTTGTTGCATCAAAAAGGGGGTTCCGCAAGCGGAATTGGCAGCACCAGATACTAAACTCAAGTGGTGAGAGTGGAGGGGAGGGAAGAGAAGAAATAATGAACCATGGCCCACTGTGACAATCCACAGAGCAGAAGGAGAAGCTTGGTGGCATGAAGGTGGGGGCATCAGCAGTGAACAAGAAGAAAAACTTGGATTTGGAGAGAGGAGGATTGAAGTGCCTGGGGATAGCCAGGTGGGGATGACTTGAAAGTCATTGGATGTCTGACTCAAGCCTGGAGAGAAAGACTGGGTGAAAGATATGGATTGGGATGTGGTCAGATTGAGAGTGAGTTGGAATTTGAAAGTGTGTGTAGACTTGGAACTGCTGTTGACTGAAATTGGAAATAGATGCCCTAGTGTTTCCAGAATGCTGCTTCCTGCTTTCTCTGTGTTTTCTCCTGGCTCTGCCATGCCTCTCCATCTTCCTCGGTGTGACCAACACCTGCTTGTCCTGTAAGGTGTAACTCTAATCCCTGCTCTTCTTTAAGATCCTCCTGGGTCCCGCAGTTTCCTTCCTCTGTCCTCCTGTGCCATTTTATACTTAGTTCTACTAGAGCTTCTATTGTACATTAAGTGCTTTTGTCTTCTCAAAGGTGTGAATTACATCTTAGCAACTTTTTATTCACTGTCCTGTTCCTTAGGCTAGCAAATATTTATACAGAAAGACAAAAAGACCTGAGGACCCGGGTCAGCCACTATCCCTGTCTGTGACCTCTAGGGAAATCACTTATTTCTGGGCCTTAGTGCTCTCCTATATAGAAAGAAGTAGGGAGGTTTCCATCTGGCTGGAAGATTAAGATTCTTGGGGCGCTGGGGTTGTGGCTCAGTGGTAGAGTGCTTTGCCTAGCATGTGTGAGGCACTGAGCTTGATCCTCAGCACCACATATAAATAAATAAAAATAAAAGTCCATGAACAACTAAAAAAAATTTTTTAAAAAGAGATTCTTGGAATGATTTTCCTTAGCCATCCTCAGATTGTAGAGAAGGAAGCTGCAGGGTGAGGAGGTGCCTCCTTGGATTTGTCAGGAATCCACTCTGTAGACTCAAGTCACAACCTAACTCTCAGGCTTTCCAGACTGTAGAAAGAAACGTTGGAACTAAATTTGGATTCCTGTGAGAAGACAGATTCTGAATTCCTTGTCTGCCCAGGGGCAAGCGTGCAGCTATGGGGCGGGCAAACAACTGAAGAAGCTCATTGGATCCAGCTGTGCCTTTATTTTTTTCTGCCCTCACTCCCTGCCCACAGGGGAATCTGCCTCTCAAGCTCTCCTGCCACTCAACTTTCCATAGTTCACCTCAGGTTAGCTGAAGCCTGGCGGGAAATGGCTGGCGCGCCTCCTTCTCACTCTTCACTGGTGCACCCATCTCCTCTACTTTGAGTGGCTTGATTTGCATACCCTGGGCCCCTCCCACCACATGGTTTACTCACAACCTTACCTGCTTTTAAAAACAGCTCAAATTCCACTTCAGTTCAATCTTTTATTATTTATTTATTCATTAGTGGCTCATTATTTGCTTTGGCTTGGTTCTGGGCACTTAGGTTCTGAACAGAGTCAGCCTCAAGGAACCCACAACCAACTACACAGGAATCAATGTGCCAGATGTGGCAAAGGGACCTGAAGAAGTAGAGGCAGGGCCCTGCCCAGCTTGGTTTACGTTAATAGGCAGGCTTTTGGGAAGGGATGATGTTTGAGTTCATGTAAAGGAGGAATAAGAATTGAAGAAGAGGGCTGGGGTTGTAGCTAGCTGAGTGGTAGAGCACTTGCCTGGCATGTGTGAGGCACTGGGTTCGATTCTCAGCACCACATATAAATAAATAAAGTGCATTAACAACTAAAAAAATTAAAAAAAAAAAAAAAAGAATTGAAGAAGAGTCCCACAGCATGCTGCAGGCTCAGGCCTCTCTGTCCACCTCATGTCAGGCAGAAGTCCCACCTTTCTCTATTCTGGGCCAGTTCCACCATTTCTAGGGGATTATATTAATTTCTGGACCCAGCTTTTCAACAACAAACTGTCTATAGGATGATCAAGAGAATGAAGGTACCCCAAATTGGTCATATAAGGAATAGTGGCTGAATTATGCATATTTAGACTAAAGTAGGAAGACTATATTTAAAGGAAATAGACTTTTGTAAAACACTGAGTTTTCAAGTGTAACCAAAGCATAGAAGCTTCAGGAGGCAAGTTTCAGCTGAACATAAAAATGAAGTCTCCTGGGGCCTTGGGTTATAGCTCAGTGGTAGAGTGTTTGCCTAGCATGTGTGAGGCACTGGGTTTGATCCTCAACACCACATAAAAATAAATAAAGGTATTATGTCCATTTACAACTATATATATTATATACATATATATATATATCTGTATATATACATCTCTCTCTCTCTCTCTCTCTCTCTCTCCTAGGCTTTAAGAAGGAACCAACTTGTCTTGGCAAGTCAGACCTAGAGACCAGAAACACATCCCAATTTGGTAGCCATATTGTTGTAGAAAATGACAAGCCTTGGTTAAGATGGCTCTTTCCAGTGTGGATCCATTGCACCTCACCCCCATCATCCCTGGACACTCTCATCACCTGCTGACTGAAGGCCAAGCTCCACAGCATAGTATAGGGCCTCTACCACTGTCCAGTCACTTCCTTCCCCACAACCAGCTTCATGCTGCAGGAACAAAACCAAGCCACTTGTTCTCTGAACGCTCTTGCTATTTCTGTGCCTAAACACCCCCTTCCTTTTGCCTAGCATTTACTTGTTCTCTAAATATTTTCTGGCATTGCAGTGGACGTTAGTCTCTTTTAGTCTACACCATAACTTGGTAGGTTAATTGCTCTGGTTTGTCTCAATGGAAGGATAACTAGTAGCTCCTCCCTCTACCATTCAGAAGGGAGCTGAGGTAGTCCGATTCTTCCCTCACCAGCCAGCAGGCCGGCGTGGGAGCACATCCACCTTTTCTCAAGGTAAGCCTTCTTTTGAGGTCCTCTGAATCCAAAGACATAAGGGGTAAATAAAGGTGATATATCTGGTGCTGTGGGGTAGTGCAAATGGTGTCCTGAACAGTCTATTCAGGCAATGGTTGCTATGTCTTTTTTCCTACTCTTTAGCCTTCTGAGGTGCCCTTTGTTTCTACCCATTTCCAGGTCAATACATTTTTATAAAACAAATGAATAAAGCAGAGGGATATAGGTCAAAGACTTAATTTAAAACAAATTATATGTAATTTTGGACCACTTTAATGATCAGAACTAGAGGTAAAGATAAGGAAATAAAGATATAGAGGAGAATAATAAAGTTATAATGAGGAATCACTAGTTCAAGGAGGACAGAAGGTGAATAACAAATTTTTCATTATAATACCCCCTCTAAAACTGTTTCATTTATATATACACCGACTCTTCCCCTTTGGGAGTGATAACAGCCCTATTAGGTTGAGTTAGCCTCTTTGTCTGTTTATGTGGATTTCAAATCAATGACCTGTCCTTAACTATAAAAACTGTTAAAGAACTTGTTGATTTGCACATATCCAGTGCAGCAAAAATCAAAGATGACCTAGAAGTTTCAAACCAGGAAGATAAAAAGCCTCTAAGGGAAGTTAGGAAGAAAACATTGAGGCTGAGATTTCAGCAGGATGTGTACTGTGGCTAGAGATGACCCAGTGGCAGTGAGAGGCCCCTGAAGCAGATGGTGTTGCTACAGAGCATTTGTCACTATGTGCAATTCTGTATGCATGCAGAACCAAGGACTGACTTTTTGTCTGCAAGAGGAAGCATGAGATGGGTTCATTCATTCAAAAAAAATTTATCGGGCACCTACTATGTGCCAGGCACTGGCCTAGGCAGTGGTATAGTGAAAAAGTTATACTCAGGGGGCTGGGATTGTAGCTCAGTGGTAGAGCGCTTGCCTCGCATGCGTGAGGCACTGGGTTCGATCCTCAGCACCACATAAAAATAAATAAAGATATTAAAAAAGAAAAGAAAAGAAAAAGTTATACTCAGGAAGATAGATAACTACTACTAAAATTCATTTGTTCACTTGTGTATGTGCTATAAAGAATAGTAAAATTAAGGAAGGAATTAAAGATAGGGTCAAAATGGTTCTCAGAATCTTCAGTTAAGAAGGTGATAGAAACATCTTGTAGAACTCTACTCTCACTCCTCGCTTCCCTTTGAGCTCCATCAGCGTTGAGACAGACGATGGAGACCAGGACCACAGACACAACCATCCCTGGAGACGCCCTCTCAACCACTATTGTATCACACATCTATAGTTGCTACCTTGACGGATTTTCAAACCTTTAACTTTACTATGTTGTTATGGAAGCCACTGCTAACATAGGCTAACAAACTAGGTCTGCTGAGGGAGAGAAAAAGAAAAACTGCAAGAACTCTAGTATTAGCTTTTACTTCTAGGACATTAGGTGAGTCAATCAGGAAATATATACTGAGTGCTCAGCCAGAATATTTTGTCTCAAAAGTAGATTCCAGTGTATGTTATGTATAAATTTCAAGAACATTTTCAGTTTGATAGCAAGCTTTGTGAACTATGCAGTATCTAAGATAATAAAAATTACAAAGAAACTCATGCTTATGAAGAGACCTGTTTATTACTGATAACACTTCATTTGGCTAAAACCACAAGAAATCCACACACAAATACATAAAGTGCAAATTCTCATAGGCAGTATTTATAATACACCCTGGTATTCTGTTGGGGAAAATGAGATGTTGACAGAAACTGTTAAATAAGGGCACAATTTTGAACTACTTCTACACACTTAGTCAGAAAAATAATTCATTCTTAACTGTATATATTTTATCTGGTATATTCAATGATATATACCACGAGTTTATTCTAGCCTATAACAAGACCTTACCATGTATAGATGCAGATTCTTGCCTGAGTGGCACATGATGAATCATAATGCTGGACAAAAATATACCATGTAGTACCAAATTAGTTGTGACGCATTTGGAAGGTAGTACTAATAGGCTCAAAATGGTGCTTAGACTAGTGATATTAAGCCTACAGAGATACATTCTGAGCCTTCCTGGTCAACATCTTGCTTTTGGATGTAAAATACTACACATAATATACAATTTCCACATAGAAAAATGCTCTGCTCTCTCAAAAGAAGCTGAATATTTAAGGATATGCATTCTTAGTAAATATCACTTATAAATTTCAGAAATGAGAGTCACTGAAAAAACTAAATTAGAAAATCAAATCTTAAATTACTTTTTAAAACTATTCGTGTCTTTAAAATAAGATCCTTTAGTTACTGAACTTAGGTACTGAACTAGGTAGTGTGGATATGAAAAATAATGAGCCATGATTCTCACTCTTAGGGAGCTGACAGGTGGGTGCTCTTTCTTAGTCAAGGAATGCTAAGGAATTGAAGAGAACAAACAGGCCAACACCTCAGACTATCTTGTAAGGTTCAAAAATAACGTAAGAGTTTCAGGTCAGTTTAATTTGGTGTTAATATTTTAGGAGGTCAGCTTCTAAAGGGCAGGGAACATTCTAGATATGTTCTATGCTTATGTTTCTCACACTAGAGTAGTGTGTGTACCCCCAGGGATATGCAGCAATTGGTGGGGGGTGCAATGAGGGAGAAAACTGAGAGGCCACATGATAAACATGGTGTTCCTTTCTGGTACACTAGTTTCATTCAAGATTGAATATTTCATTTTTATATTAAACAGTTTTATTAGGAGAAGGCAAAATTCATTTCAAATTGAAAGCTAAAACATGAAATTTCATTGTCAGTGATAGGATGCTTCTGATTTTGCTCTCAGGCCTCCTTCCCCTTCCTTCATGCTCCTCTGATTTAGGGTTCTGCTGGTGAAAAAAACTGAGAAGCAAACTCTAGATATGTCCCTTTGCCCATATATTGGCCACTTTATTCATCCTTGTAGGTTCTCTTCTTTAAGTACACAGTCTTGACTTAACCAAGAGGAAAGACATCTTAATGAATGTCATAGTATGTGAATATTTTAAAATAACCAATAGTCAACATTAACTGTGTTTCCAACTGGAACTGAAGTCATGCTTTGTAGAGTCAAACAATGAGCCAGTCTGTTCATTCTATTTAGACTTATGGCCTATGGTAAAATGCTTTGAGAGACAAATACAAGAAAGATTTCCTTGAATTGTGTGCTTTGGCTGCCCAAAGTACAAAGAAATCTCAAATAAAATGCTAGAACTAGTGACCATTTTGGTTATTATGACTGCTTCCTCATCAGTTTCTAGAGTAAGCTCAGAGAACAAGTGAATTGTAAAAGGCTATAATAAATTAACATACAGTAGTATCCAGACAGACTACAACACGCTATGAAATAGATTTAAAATTACTCCTTACAATAAGTCTTAAATATTCTGATAATAGTAACAAAACTTTAAAAGTTCATAAACAATTTTTGAATAAGTTTAAAGCACTGTGAATGAAAACAAGTTAAAATTTCTTATCAGTGAGGTAATAGGGCAAAAGCTTTTCACAGTAACAAAATGTAGAAGAGTATGTGGCAAAAGAGGGAGGTAGAGAGATAAAGGCATAAAATTAAATATATCCAACAGGAATCTGGATTTTTCAAGCATCACAAACACCAATGGAAAACATATTTTAAAAAACCCAATATCAGCAGTTCATAGAACAATTTCTCCATCATCCTCCAGCTAATATGCTATTGCATCAATTTCAGAAGCATCCTGCTTAAGAAATGGGAGGCCTATTTTCTATACGCAGATTTTCTAGAATGTCCAATCTCTCAGATCCTCTCTGTAGAAGTTTCTACATCTAAATAATATTTTATATTTAAAGCAAAACACTCAAATATCCTATAATGCTATACATTCTTCAAGATGAACACACTTGTGTTCGAGTCTCACTTGATTTGCGAGGTCAAATTAAAAATAACATCCAAGCAGGTCTTTATTCATTGCATTCATGCATCTACTATTCAAAACACACAAAATATCTTGTGAGCTAAAGTCGTCTAGATGTGAAGTGAGTTAGTCCTCTTTACAACATCATTTTTGTTCCAACCTGAATTTTTAAAAAATCTGCTAGAAGGAAGGAACCTTTAAAAAGTCATTTAGTATTTCCCTTAATATTTAAAAAATATTTCCTTCAAAATAACAACTCTTTCAAATAGATTTTATGACAATCTCTGCTGAAGAAGTTCTTAAACATTTCATGCTGCCTATTTTTTTTAATCCAAAATTCCCTCTGGTCTATCCTCACTAGTGGTGGAAAACAGTATGGCAATTGTACTTCTTATTTTGAGTCTTTCAACAAAAACGTTGACTAATGACTCGTGACTTAGTAAATTATCTCAATGGCTTTCTCTTCTCCAGAGTTAAATGATCCTAATTTCCTGAACTTTTTCTTGGAGGTCTTATTTATTTAAAATTAAATGTATCCAGGCAGAATTTGGATTTTTTCCCTGTAGTTTAACCCTTTTTATTTCTGCTCTCTCTCTTCCCAAGTTCTCCCATGATTCTGATGCAACATCCTAGCAGGAACTGATTCCATAATAAGAATACTTTTTCTCAGCTCCCAAAACTTGAACTAAAAAAAAGAAAACAATAGGTTCACTGCCTGCTCATCATAACAGCAAATAAACACAAGAAAACAACCTTCTACATGGTTTCTTCTTTGCCTTTATCGTTTTAGGTTTGTCCTTCACAAGAAGCATTTCCTATGCTGTCTTATTGCCCATTATATTGTATATTTTTATTTCTAATTTATGCTTTCATCTTATCCTACTAATTCTTTTCTTTTCCCCAAAGCTTCAGAAAATACCAGTTTTGATTTATGTGCAGAATGAAAATATATATATTTCCACGAGGCTGAGACCCCAGGCTAACACTCTGTATCTTAGGTGGTCTCTGAATGTATCCTGTTAGGCAAGGTGCACAATGTCACATTCATGTTAAATATCATGCTCAGACAGACTCAAGAGTTTGGACAGAATCAGATAGTTCCCTCAATCTATATACGAACCTTTATAAAATTTTGTTAATTTTAACTTTAGACTTAGAAATTTTGAGATGAAAATCCAAGCTTCAATGACTTTTCACCTTAAGATGACTTATATGTTAATTATATTAAAGCACGTGAATGAAACTGTTTTCTTCATAAAAGGACAATCATGACATGGCTTTAGTGGTTCTGAATGGGTTGTTGTATCACTTTAAATTCATTTCAAATAGATTTTATGACAATCTCTGAAACACAGATACTAAAACCAAATATACATGTTTTTCGTGTATATATATAACATTGTTCATACTTTGTAGAATATATGCCATATCCTAAATTACAATCTACATTACTGAAAGCCAATAAAACAAACAATGTTTTATACATTTTTTAAATAGAAATTCTACACAAATTCATAAAAATGGTGCTCTACATATGCTAGCTGTCTATTATCTACAGTCATACAAGATCCAGCTATAAGAAAGCAAGGAAGGAACAAATTAACAATAGTGGCAATACAATAATTTAAAAATTATGTTTGGATTATATCAGCTCAAAAGTTAACTGACAGCTGCTACACACCAAAGCATGACATTCTCTCTCTCTTTTTTTTGATACCAGGGATTGAACTCAGGTGTACTCAACCACTGAGCCACATCCCCAGCCCTATTTTGTGTTTTATGTAGAGACAGGGTCTCACTGAGTTACTTAGCGCCTAGCCGTTGCTGAGGCTGGCTTTGAACTCGCGATCCTCCTGTCTCAGCCTCCTGAGCCGCTGGGATTACAGGTGTGCACCACTGTGCCTGGCTCCAAACCATGACATTCTAATCAGATCAAACTTTATATCTTTGTTGTTCTTATTTTTAGGAAATAATTTCTCTAATACCAGTGCTCTCTCCCATAGGCAATCTGTTTAGGTGATTACACCCAAGGCCTTGTTATTCTTACCTTCTAATTATATATACCATTTGTGTTCTGCAAACTGTACAAGAGAAAATACACGTTAAGAAGATTAAATTGTACTTCTGCACTGCATCTTTTCAGAAGATTATAGAATCAACCAAAAATGACTTTCCTAAAAAACTGTTTTCCATATTAAAAAAGATAAATAGTACTCATGTGATCAAAAATTCCACAGAAGTCAGCAAGATGTTAGTTTTAAACAGTAATTTTAGTGTTTCATTAATACTTAAAATCTGGGTGCTTTATTTCTTAGTAAAATTAGCATTATTTCATCAGCTAAAGAAGAAATCTACTTACAAACATGTGATTCAAAAGTTAGACTGTCAAATTGAGAGTTCATTTCCAGTTCCCTTTTTTTCCCTTTAGCTAAAGATTAAGTGATGCAATTCTAACTTTAAAACTCTTGACTATAGTTATATTAGGCCTGCTTTTATTAAGACCTTCTTTGACAAGCATAGGATTTTAAAATCAACAGCTCATTTGATATGGAAGAAGCACCCATAAAGTTTGGAAGAATTTTCCTTAACTATCTGAAAACTGACTGATAAAATGATATTCAATGCAGGAACATTGTTTCAGTTCGTACCATTCTCTTGAGAAGGCACTGAGAAATTTGACAAGAACAAAGCCACTAAGAGTGTTGCCACTATTGTTTTGAACATATACAGCAAATTTACACTGCACTAAGGGCACCTGAAGCAGAGGTGCAAACCCACATACTGTAACGTCTGTTCTAAACTAGAAGCACTAAGTACCCTATTTCAAATACTCTAATTTATAAGTTAATACTTGTGATACAACAATGACACTTTCCCATAATGCTCTAGGAAGAGTATTCTTTTCTTGCCAATTTTAATAGTTAATTTCCTTATTTACCACTATAATTACATAACATTTATTTACCCCTTTTTTTACCATGCTATGCACAGTTACGATATAGAACTAAGCTTAATCACACTACAATAAGAAAACTCACTTTTATATTGTTATGTTTTGCTTTAAAGGAAGAATGACATATCACTACAACATTTTAATGTAATGACTTTCATTCAAGATTATGAAAAACTTGAATTTCATTTCCCCCCAGACATTTTATTTTCAAATTGATACTCTTCATTTAGTCAGTTGAACAAATAAAAAAATAAAAGATGAAGGGGAAAAAAAAGGAAACTAGATACTTGGGCAGATGAGATAGAGAATACTAACATGAGGTTCGACACTTGGAGTCTTGGGTTGTCTGTTCCATGTGCCAATGTAAAATCGTGACATGCTGATGTGCCCCTACACAGAACGCCAGATCAGTCCATTCTTACTAGGCTCAAGAAAATTCTCTATCAGAGCTTCAATGAGTTTCTTCAATTCTTCTTCTAGCAAGGCAGTGTCACTAAGGAAAAAGATCAATAAGAGGTTTAAAATTTTTTATTTTCATGGACTTAAAGTTCATTAAAATTATTTTTACTTTTTAAGAGGGCATATACCTGATATAATGATTAAATAATTGATAAAAGAGAAATTCACTCAGTTAAAACTATACCCCCTTAGGTAAAATCACACATAAAGAAAACAACATGATCATAAACTGAAATTGAACTTCATTAATAGGAATTCCTTGGCACATGATAAAGAATGAATTATAGTATATGTAAAGGATTCTCTTAGGTCAGGCAATTTAACAGCTTTGAACATCAATACCAGTATTACAAGAGAATGGCTTCCTGAAATGCTCTGAAAGAGACTCAGCTAAGTGTTATAGGATAATGTAACATCATCCTTTAGGTTGTTGGTAGCAGAAGAATGAGGTGTTTAAAAAAATAGATACACAAAAACTTATAAGCAAGCCCTTCACAGTCATCTTATGAGCTACACAACAAGTCAGTTATTACTTTAATAATTGTTTTTGTTTTTAACCAAATATAGCATTACCTGATTTGGTTAACTTTAAATGCTGCTCTGAATGACTTTTTTCTCCCCCAATGGAAATAAAATCTTAATACAAAGACATGGGAAAATACAAAATAATGTGTCCTGGTTGGGCTCTGAAGGCTATTCCAAAAAATATATTAGTCAATAACAACACAACAATGACAGGAGGGGCTGGGGTTATGGCACAGTGGTAGCGTGCTCGCCTAGCACGCGGGAGGCACTGGGTTCGATCCTTAGCACCACATAAAAATAAAATAAAGATATTGTGTCCACCTACAACTAAAAAATAAATATTAAAAAAAAACAACAATGACAGGAGGTACTATTTTCAATAAGTTTAAATAATCTTTGGACAGGTTTATTAAACATGTTAACAATCTGTGACATAGTCATAATTTGTACTCTTAGAAGGAAATGAACTAGGCAGATTGTGTCAAACTGAATTAGACACAGAAAACAAATATTTGGCAACAAACACATTATTTATTGATCATTTCCTTAGGCTCATCATATAATAGTTAAAGCTTAGAGAGTCTTCTCAAGAATAGAAATTCACCATGACTTTGAACTTTAGTACTCCAAAATAACAGCTTCTTTGGAAACAGTCTGGCAGTTCCTCAAAAGGTTAAACACAGAGTTATATGACCCCAAAATTTCAATCCTACCTATACATCCACGAGAAATGAAAACACATCTCTACATACAAATAGCTGTTCACAACTGTTCATAACACTACTATTCATCATAAGCAAAAGTATAAATAATCTGAACATCCACTGATGAATGGATTTAAAAACATGGTATATCCATAGAATGGAATATTCGGGGCCATAATAACAACATTTTTAAAAAGTGAATAAAGTACTAACTCGTTTTATTAACAATGATAAACCTGAAAAACATGCTAAGTAAAAGATATCAGTCGCAAAGGACCACATATCATATGATTTAAATCATATGAAATGTCCAGAATATGCAAATCTATAGGGAGAGAGACTAGTGACTGCTTAGGGCTGTGAGGGAGGGAAATGGCAATTGATTTCTATTGGATATGGGGCTTCTTTTGGGGGTGATGAAAATGTTCTAAAATTGATAGTAGTGATGGCCACACAACTCTGAATATATTAAAAACCACTGACTCTTAGACTTTAAGTGGATCAACTTATGGTATGTGAATTATATCTCAATAAAGCTTTTAAATATGTATCTAAAAATCAATTCTCACCTCTGGTCAGGTGATGCACACATCTCTGCATAATACTTTATCTTTGGTTCTGTCCCGCTTGTCCGAAGAGTAGCAACACATCCATTTTGAAAAGTAAAAGTAATCATTTGACTGTTTTTACTCACAGGCAGCACCTAGGTGAGATTGTAACAACAGCTTAATTACATCTGGTTTCTCATTCATTTTTCAAGAATTATAAAATACATTCCAGTTATATGAGGTATCTAAACTAGTCTAATTCATAGAAACAGAAAGTAGGATGTTGGTTGTCAGGGGCTGGGGAATGGGGATCCCGTAGTTGTTTAACAGGTTTCAGTTTAGCAAGGTGAAAAGTTCTAGAGATCTGTGGCACAACAATATGAACAGACTTAACATTACTTAACTATATCCTTAAATACAGTTAAGGCAGTAAATCTTCTGTTTTTAACCACAATTATAAAATTTTTAAAATTAAAAAGAATGAAAATATAAAAGATTACCTAAATAGTAATTCATAAACATCATTTACTGAACCCTTCTAATAATCCAGGCATTGGTATATATACTTTTACATACATGGTTTTCATGCTTCAACAATAATCCTGCAAAGTCAGTATAATTGCCATTTTATGGACAAGGCTCAAAGAGAGTAAACAACCTGATCAAGACGACTAAGTGGTAGAACAAAAAGCGGAAGATGGATCTATCTTCTCCAAAGCACCACTGAATTTGCAAAGCATGTTCACAGCTTATCTGTGGCCTCTAAAGACAAATATACATATCCTAGAGGATGTAAAAAAGAATGTACTAGGTGCTGACAAAAACTATTTTTTAAAAAAGAAATGAAGTTTTACTGAAATTGAATATATGAATTAACGCTGGTATTCTTCCTTGTTTACACATTAACCTGTTGAAGTATCTTAAGGGAACTGAGCTGTTGTCCTGTGACACAGGGGCTAACAATGCTACTTCTCCTCAGGTCTCCAAGCCCTGGCCCTGGCCTAAAGAACCCTTTCTCAGTCAATGTATTATGCTACACCAGATATTTGAAACAGACCTTTTGCTCCTCTTTTTCACTCACAGACCATTAACTACCAAGTCCTGTTTATAATATCCTTCATTCAATTTACCTTTCCAATTCTATCACTACTGCTACTATATTAAATTCTGGCCACTATCATCACTCACCTAGACTGCTGAAACAGCTTAGTAACTGATTTGTCTGCCTGGAAGTCTGCCCCTGGTAACCCACTCACCAGGCCACTCTTGCTCTCAGCCCACTTTCCAGTTATAGACAACTGCTTGTGGTTTTCTGAAGGAGAACATGCCTTCTTGCTGCCAGACCTTGAACTCATTGCTTACTTTGCCTGAAACAGCCTCTATACCTCCTGGGTAACTCCTAATTATACTTGAGAACTCAGTACAGTCTCAGTAAGAAGACTTTCCCATGCTCTTGCATCCCCTGGTCGCACATATCATTTTGTAAAGTAATTGCTGTTTATTTGTCTCTTTCCACACTCATTTCTTCTTTTTTTAAAAAAATTATTTTTAGCTGGGCGTGGTGATGCAAGCCTGTAATCCCAGCACTTACGGAGGCTGAGACAGGAGAATCGTGAGTTCAAAGCCAGCCTCAGCAACGGCGAGGTGCTTAGCAACTCAGTGAGACCCTGTCTCTACATAAAACACAAAATAGGGCTGGGGATGTGGCTCAGTGGTCGAGTGCCCCTGAGTTCAATCTCCAGTACCAAAAAAAAAAAATTATTTTTAGTTGTAGATGGACACAATACTTTTATTTTATATTTTATGTGGTGCCGAGGATCAAACCCAGTGAGGTCAAACACACACGAGGCAAGCGCTCTACCATTGAACTACGATCTCAGCTCCTCCACGCTTATTTCTTGAGTGCAAGAATGCCTTTGCTATCACTGTATCCCTAGTGTACCTGTGCCTGCAGCACAGAATAATTTTAATAAATGAATGTACAGATGAATGTCAATCTAAAATGTGAAGAGAGAATTCAGGAAGTCTCCAACACTTACCAAGAATCTTGGGGATAACAACATCTATGCTACCTATCCTACAAAGCTGTTTGAGCATCAGAGCAGAAGAGATAAAGAAGCACCTTAAATAATTAAATCACAAATTTTAAAGACAGGCAAGAGGAATAAAACATCATAGCAAAGACTAAGAATAGAAAAACTAGAGAAATAAAAAGTCAAGATTTTATTCAGTTAATTTCCAAGGACAGAAACACACACACACATACCCATGCACATACACAGAATACTATTGCTATAATATGCTGACTTTAATTCTTTAGGATAGACATTGAGGAGTAATTTAGCTGGGTTATATGGTGATTCCATTTCTAGTCCTTTGAGGAAGCTCCACACTGATTTCCATAGTGGTTGTATTAATTTACAATCCCACCAATAGAGTAAGTGTTCATTTTCCCCCAGATCCTCTCCAGCATTTATAATTGTTTGTATTCTGTCATTCCAACTAGAATGAGATGAAATCTCAGAGTAGTGTTGATTTGCATTTTCCTAATTGCTAAAGATGTTGAACAATTTTTCATATATTTGGTGGTCATTTGTATTTCTTCTTTGAGAAGTGTCTGTTTAGTACATTTGCCCATTTATTGATTGTGTTATTCAGTGTTTTGGTGGTAAGTTTTTTGAGTTCTTTATATATTCTGGACATTAATCTTCTGTTAGAAAAGTAGCTAGCAAAGATTTTCTCCCATTCTGTAGGTTCTCTCTTCACATTCTTAATAATTTCCTTTGCTGTGCAGAAACTTTTCAATTTGATGCCATCCTGTTTATTAATTCTTGGTATTATTTTCTGAGCTTAAGAGATTCTATTGAGGAAGTCCTTGCCTGAGCCTATATATTGGGAGTGTGGACCTCACATTTTCTTCTAGAGTTGCAAAGTTTCTGGTCTCATTCCTAGGTCTTTGGTTTATTTCGAGTTGACTTTCGTGCACGTTGAGAGGCAGGGATTCAGCCTCATTCTTCTACCTATGGAGAAACCAGTTTTTCCAGAACCATTTGTTAAATAGGCTGTCTTTTCTCCAACATGCTTTCAGTGCCTTGGTCAAGGAGCAGATAACTCTATCTGTCTAATCAGATAACTCTATCTGTGTGGGTCTGTCTTGGTGTCATCTATTCTATACCCCTGGTCTATGGGGTCTGTTTTTATGCTAGTACCATGTGGTTTTTGTTACTATAGCACTGTAGTATAATTTGAAGCCAGGTATTATGATGTCACTAGCATTGCATTTTTTGCTTAGACTTGCTTTGGCTGTTCTGAGTTTTTTATTCTTCCAAAATGAATTTCAGGACTAGTTCTGTGAAGAATGTCATCGGTATTTTGATGAGAATTGCACTGAGTCTGTATATTGCTTTTGGTATATGTGCCCATTTTAACAATATTAATTCTGCCTATCTATAAGGAATGTGGGTATTATCCTATATAAGAAGCTGCAGATTTCCCAAAATACATTATGTCCCTAGAATCTTGTAACATTAGAACAGTACAAATGGAAATTCAGGTTAATAATCATCCATAACAATAACAAAATGAATATGATCAGCAATCTATTGTATATAAGTATATAAGTATAGGTGTTTGAACTTTGAGAGGCATAAAGGTCCATCAGAAATGGGCCTGCCATGCACAACCCAATGGTAACATAAGTAGAAAAAAATGACACACACCATGTGCAGGAATGCTTGTGGGACCTAGAGGTCATATTTGCCTTAAGTCTTAAATAATGGCAAGGTATAAACCTATAGCAGTAGAAGAAATGGTAAACTAAGGAAACAACTTGATCAGAAGTACAGAAATTATAGAAAGGAAAAAAGAAAAATATAATTTAACAAAGAAAAAAGAAATACAGAAATTAATATATATATATATCTGAAATTACAAGTTATTCTACTTGGCTAGAGATACAGGGAGTAAAGTTGGAAAGGGAAGTTAAAAGTAGAAAGATAGCCCCACATGGTGGGACACATCTGTAATCCTAGTGACTTGGGAGACTGAGGCAGGAGGATCACAAGTTCAAAGCCAGCCTCAGTAACTTAGCAAGGCCCTAAGCAACTTAGACAAAAAAGGGCTGGTAATGTTGCTCAGTGGTTAAGGGGCCCAGGTTTAACTCCTCTGTACAAAAATTAAAAAACAGTAGAAAGATATATGACTTTGAAATTCTAGGCTTTTAGAAAGACTTTATTTTCAACATTATTTTAGCATCATTGTACATTCTCTCTTTCTCTCTGTCTCTGTTTCTCTCTTCCTCTTTCTGTCCTTATACCCTTTGCCCAGAGTATTATAGATGATTACCTGGGAATTGATGAGGATCATTGGTCACTTGAGACTACTCTGGGGATAAACAATGGGTCCTAGTCTCAAGAACTTATATTTTAGTATAGTAATGAATTATTATAAATTATCAAAAAGTTTTCTTTCTTTCTTTTTTTTTTTAACAGGTACTTTCAGGCACTTCCAGGTTGGTGAGCACATGGACCTTCTGGGAGGGTGGTGTGCCTGGAGAGGGCATGAGTTCCTAGTCTATACCCACTCCCAGTACCCTGCCCTATTCATCTCTTCTGTCTTGGTGTTCCTAAATTATAACCTTTATAATAAACTAGTAAACATAAGGAAACAGGATTGAGCCTCATATAAAACCTACCTCTGGACTTTTTGGTGACACAAGTTATTAAATCACTGTTAGAAAGAAAAATAAGGGGGCTGGGATTGGAGCTCAGTGGTAGAGCGCTTGCGTGAGGCCCTGGGTTCGATCCTCAGCACTACATGCAAAGCAATAAAATAAAGACATTGTGTCCATCTACAACTGAAAAAATATTTTTAAAAAATTAAAAAATAAAAAAAAAGAAAGAAAAATAAGGTACTTACTGATTTCTTATTAGGCTGGCTGCTGTCATATCCAGTGGTAACATCCCGTATATGCAATATAGCAAATGTCCCACAAAATTTTGGATATTCTTTTGGAGAATCAAAATTGCGAAGCCTTTCAAATATACTTTTGATGGTAGGTGGATCATAACACAAGAAATATGAAGTTTTTGACATATGATAACCATATCTGCACAAAGATTTAAAGTACCAAAATCAGATTTCAGATAACTTTAGAAATATACCCATTAAAGACAAGCCTATTAGAATATTTCATAGAAAATGGCAGTCTCTAAGTCAGTTTTAATGCTTTTTTAAAAAGGATGTTGACTAGTCTTCAAAAGCAAATTTAGAAGAAAGGCATTGTGGTGTATGTCTATAATCTTAGCAGCTCAGGAGGCTGAGGCAGAAAGATCGTGAATTCAAAGCTAGCCTCAGCAATTTAGCAAGGGCCTGAGCAACTTAGTGAGAACCTGTCTCAAAATAAAATATGAAAAAAGGTGGGGAAAGGGGATGCGGCCAGTGCTTAAGTGCCCCTGGGTTCAGTCTTTGGTGACAAAATCAAGTTCGAAAACTAAGGATAGGACAAAAAACATTGAAAGATCCAGCATATGAACCTACTTTTCATAAACCTTAATCAGTTGCTCTGTCAATGTTATATTCATGGTTTCCAGGTAAGATGCCATCTCAGCAACGACGACGGCTGCACTCACCCCATCTTTATCCAAAACAGAAGTTCCACACAGAAAACCTGGGGATTCAAAAACCATCTTTAGAAAGGGGGAAAACTTAAACCTACAGTTTCATTAGTTCCATATTTCTTCAGAAGGACCAGTGAATTTAAGAGCCTAGAAACAGATGAAGCCCATCAATACTTGAATGTATTCAGAGGACCTTTGAGTTTTTTTTCCTGATGAGACGTGCATCTACATATTGCTGAGTTGTCTGCAATTTTTACAACCCAAAATATAAAGCCAGAAGGCAAAAATTCCTTTCTACAGAATTGTCACATTAAAAAAATGTTTTAAATCAAATTTCAAAGATTTTAATATTTACTACATACCAATAGACTCTTCAAATGCAAAAAGGACTTCTTTCCCATTTTCCAGGAGATTTTTAATCCTACTTCCAATCCATTTAAAACCTGGTAATGTTTCCTGAAATGCAGAGGAAGGTACTCTAGTTAAGTGACTCTCCCATAAACACAGAGAAAAGTATATCAATTAATGTACATAATTCCTGAATAGTGGTCTTCTATTAGGCTCTTTGGTCCACAAAGATTTATACAGTGGTAGACATATAGTCATAAAGTGACATAAATACACATACTACCACTACTGATGGTCTATTACTATTGATACAGTACAATACTAGATGATTTACACCAAATATATCCCACATTTAGTTATATACGGACACAGTGTCTTTATTTTGTTTTGTTTATTTTTATGTGGTGCTGAGGATCAAACCCAGTGCCTCACACATGCGAGGCAAGCACTCTGCCACTGAGCCACAACCTCAGCCCAAATATATCCCATATTTATATGTGCTGCTGAATATAGTTACAAAGTAACATAAATATATACCTATATTATTATCTATAACATAGGTACTATATTTATTTGTTAAATATTATATTAGTCCTATGATTAAATTCTATAATAGGTACTTAATAGCACTATAATAGCATGATCTTTTCCAATGCTTATAAACATTGTTTTCAGAAGAGAGGCTCAGAGATTAAGTAAATTTGCCCAAGATGCAGCATATGCAAGATGGAAGCAGATTTCAATTACCCAGCAACTGTCCTTTAAGCCATACTACAGCTGCTAACATAAGAGAGCCTGTGAAGGTTGTGATTTAATCTCCCCAAGTAATCAAAAGCCATTATGTTTTTAGCAACATATTATCACAACCTAAGCTTGAAACAAGTACACCTTTCCATAACACTGTGACCTAAATAAAGTCACAAAGATAGTTACCAAGTCATTCATTAATAATTATATTTGAGGAATTTTCATCTGATGAGCTTTAAAGACATGCCCTGTTCTAGAGTCAACATATGCATACTAATTCTGGAGTTTACTACTATTAACTTAAATTTTCTAAATCACTTTTTTACCTTCACCAAAAATAAAAATGCTGGCAATTCCCTCAAACCAAAAAAAATTTATAATACTGATCTTTAGAATCATATTCTTTTCTCTCTTTTGTGCATTTACTTTTCTTTTCCTTTTTTTTTTTTTAGTTGTAGATGGATACAATATCTTTATTTATCTTTATGTGGTGCTGAGGATCAAACCCAGTGCCTCACGCATGCAAGGCAAGCGCTCTACCACTGAGCTACAATCCCAGCCCTGAATTTACTTTTTTGGCTATAGATATAAACACAAAAAACACTGTAATTCAGAATCTTAGACTTGAATAAATTTTCAGTATCTTTTGCTGTTGGTGTTTTTTAAAGTCTAAGATTAAAAGCTATATTTCATAAAAACAAGTACAATTTTCTTTTACTCAATTAGTGTTGAGATTTGCAGCTTGAGTATGACTCAAGGAAAACGCCTGGGGTAACACTTTTACTGACACCCAGCAAAGACGGTAGAGGAAATGCAACATAGCTGGCTTTAGTCCAAGCAGCTGCACAACTGGTCTGCTTAACTATTTGAGGTTCACAAAGATTAATGATCTCGCTGAGAGAAAGTCATTCTTCTTCTTCCTATTATTATTATAATGTAGAACCAATGGATCTTAGTTTGCAAGTTTGAAGTCTACTTAAAAGTTTATTAATACTAGGGGCTGGGATTGTAGCTCAGCGGTAGAGCGCTTGCCTTGCATGCGTGAGGCCCTGGGTTCGATCCTCAGCACCACATACAAAGCAATCAAATAAAGACATTGTGTCCATCAACAACTAAAAAATATTAAAAAAAAAAAAGTTTATTAATACTGTACTTGAGTCTAAATAAAGGGTTGATGGCATTTTACAAGCTTTTGGAGTAAGCTGTGTTTGTGATAAGGTCACTAGGAACTAGATTTTCCGTCTGCAAACCAGATGTAGTATGAAATAATATGTGCTAATGTAATTTTTGGAGAAATGTCCTAGTCAAAAATTCACATACTAGATGAATTTGTCTCTGGGTGTTTAAGTTATTAATATTAAGCAAGTATCAACAATTTTAAAAAATGGTGAAATTATAAATGAATCAATAAAAAGTCAGTTTTGGTGAGGTATCTTTAGTGTACAGAAATACGTTTAGAAAAATAGCACATGGGCTGGGATTGTAGCTCAGCGGTAGAGCGCTTGCCTTGCATGCGTGAGGCCCTGGGTTCGATCCTCAGCACCACGTACAAAGCAATAAAATAAAGACATTGTGTCCATAAAAAAAATTTCTTTAAAAAAAAAAAAAAGAAAAATAGCACACATATATTATTTATTCTTACTTCAAAATGAAATCCTTCTTCAAGTGCAATTGCCTTCAAAATTTTAGAAGAGACAGTAGTGGCTAACATATAAACGTTCTTCACATCAGCATTTCTTGGTTTATTTTTCTTCCAGCAATCAAACATCCACCATCCAAATAATGCTGCCAGCTCATTTCCTGTGAAGACTTTCCAACGACCACTGTAGAGAGAAAATTCCAAGTCAAGATCTTTCTAGCCACCTCCTCATTAAACCTTCTTGACTCTAAGACCTACAAATTATCATTCTTCAGATAGGAAAATCCTAAAGCTATCATATGAGACTTTTTAAAAAAATTTATTCTCTTTAGTTATAGATAACACCAGGATACAGTCTGACATTATCACAAAAGTATGGAACATAACCTGCTCCAATTCAGTTCTACATATGGGACTTTTGAGAAAATATTTACTACTACTTCTTTTAAAATTGACCTGGGATCTTTAAGGTAGGAATGGTTGCAATCTCTCTCTCTGTACTGGGGATAGAACCCAGAGGTACTCTACTACTGAGTTATATCCCCAATCCTTTTTATTTTTTATTTTGGACAGGATTTTGCTAAGTTGCTAGGCTGAACTTGAACTTGAGATCCTCTTACTTCAGTTTCCTGAGTTGCTGGGATTATAGGCATGGGCCACTACACCAGGCTGCAATGTCTTTTGGAAGATTATTATAAGGCTAATTTTATTCTTTTACTTAATGAGAAAAAATTGGGATAAATGTTTAAGTCTATGTGAAGATGTATGTCATATCAAAATGGTGAAAATACATAGCAACCCAGAGGACCAGGATTAGGAAATGATTTTATTGATAAAGCAATCTGTTGAAATACGCTGTGTTTAAAATTAATATTATCAAACAATTATATAAGAATGAGAAAAATGGTCACAGTATAATTGATGTAGGAAATAAGGCATAAAACTATATATAGTATGATCATAATTTCACAACTTTATAAGAACAAATACATCTTTATTTGAGAAGAAGAAAAGGAAGGAAATGTTGAAGTATTGATTTAGGTAGTTATCTGGATGGTGGGGCTATATGAGATTTATTTTCTTTTCTTGTATTTTTGCTATTTTCAATGAGCCTGTAAAACTTAACTTTTTTTTTTTAAACTGCTTTTCAAAGCTCAAGCTTTTTGTGTGTGTGTGATGCTGGGGATTGAAATCAGGGCTTCACACATGCTAGTCAAGCCCTCCACAATGGTCAAAATGTTTTATATTCCTGACCCCTCATAGCTCAAGCTTTTAATCAAATAACAGATTCCACTTACTTCTCCTGAAGTTCTGCCACTGCCAGTCGGTCTGCATCAGGATCTGTGGCTAGCACTATCCGGGCATTTTCTCTTTCTGCTAGTCTCAGAGAAAGTTCCTGAAATAGTAACCCAAAAAGTTAGATTGTACTGAAGAACCTAAATCAATGCTAATAGTCCTAAATGTAGGCACTATGTTAGTGATATGAATTTTAGAAGGCATACAATTTGGCTAAATTTAAATAAGTAGCCTAGAAGTAGGGACACCTCTCATAGAGATTTCAAACAAAACACAATTATGACTCCAGTATAATTTAAATGATATAAACTATAATGGTTTCTGTTTTTGTAAGTAATCTCTCAATTGTCAATAAGTTCTATTTGTTCCGATGGTTTAATAAACTAATAATAATTTAAATATTAAAAAATACCAGCACAGATTCTCCTTCTTCAGGATTTGGGCATTTAACAGTAGAGAAGTCTGGATCAGGATCTTTTTGTTCTGGTACTGGAATTGGAGGCTTAAAACCAAACACTTGAAAAGCCAACTGCACATAGTCATGTCCGACCCCATGAAAGGACGTGTGCACAAATTTCAAGGTGGTCTTTGAGTTTAATTCCCTGTAAGGTAAAAAATCACCAATCAACATCATAAAACTTGCTATCTGTGATATAATTCAAAACAATTAAGTTTGAGAAAAAGCGATTAAAGCCTTCAGTAGAGCTGTAAGATATATTTTTAAAATACTTTTAGTTGTAGATGGACATGATATCTTTATTTTTTTATGTGGTGTTGAGAACTGAACCCAGTGCCTCACATATGCTAGGCAAGTACTCTACCACTAAGCCATAACCCCAGCCCTGTAAGATACTTTTTTAAAAAAACTATGTGGTATTAAAGTAAATTTCAAAAGATTTTTAATTCAACCACATTCTCCCTTTGTGGTTCAACTTCCTAACCTGGATTGCTTCCCTCCATATGCTCTACTGGTATCCTACCCAAGCTGTAATAGTATCTCTTGCCAGATCCATCATAAAAACTTCCTACTTGGCCTTTCTTATTCTCAGCAGACCTTTCCTTTTTTCTTTCAAGTCCAGCTTAAATTCCAAGGTACCTAATTTCAATCACCTTCTTTTATTATCACTTTGGTTATCCTGATCCTCCAATACTTTACCCTTTGTTGAACCCAACAACGTTACCTTTTCCAGACCTGCACCAAAATAGTATCATACTCTTAGATTAAATCTCACAAAAGGGTCGAAGAGCTTCACTTTCAAAGGGCACTCAACACTGTCAGGCAATCCTACTTTGTTACTCAAAAAGCTTACTATTTTACTCTCTAAAATCGTGTAAAACCTTCTCTTCTCTCCTATTCCTTTCCTCTTCCTTCACCTAATACATCCATAATACAGAAGCCATCTGATGAGAACTTCCTAACCTTCCTATATTAAATCCACAATCTAACAGCATCCATATCCATCTTTTCCTTCTTCTGACAACAGTGAGAAAGTCAGTGCCTCCACTTGGCTCTGGTCCCCATCTCTTCTCACTCAAGAACTTTACTACTCTAGTCACCCCCTCTCTCCTGCATCATTCCCATTAACATCCAGTCCCAGTTTCTTTGGTTCGTCCACAGTAAAACTTTTTACATTCTTACCTACTACTCACTAGCCACTCTCTATAATAAATAAATACAAAGTAAAATAAAATTTTATTATGACAATTTTCAAAATATACATAAAGAAAAAGCCTAATATCAATATACTTATCACCAGGTTGGGGTTGTGGCTCAGTGGTAAACTGCTTGCTTAGCATGTGTGAGGCATTGGGTTCAATTCTCAGCACCACATAAAATTAAATAAATAAAAGTAAAGGTTCATCCACAACTAAAAAATATATATTTAAAAAAATATACTTATCATCTCAATTCAAGATTTATCAACATCTGTCAATTTAGTTTGATTTATGCAAGATATCAAAATATTTTACATACAAATGCTTTAGTATTTAAAAACATAACCATAATACCATTTTCACACCAAAAAAATCAACAATAATTTCTTAATGTCATCCAATACTCTATCGATGCTCAAATTTTCCCCAAATGTCTCAAAAGTACTTGAATCAAAACCTGAATAAGGTCCACACCATCTGGTCACTCTGTCTCTCAAATATCTTGTTATCTAGACATGTTCTTTCCTTTCTTCTCCAATCCCCATGCCATTTATTGAAGAAACTAAATCATTTGCCCTGGAGAATTTTCTACATCTTGGGTATACAGATTATATCCTTTTTGTATTAACATGTTCCACAAACCTGCTTTTCCTGTAAATAGGTAGGTGAATCTAAAGGCAACATTAGATTCAATTTCAAATCTTTAGGCAAGAACAGGTGTTGAATCACCAGGGGAGGCACATGATGTCAATCTTACTTTTAAAAGTATTGATTCATCAGTGTCTTGTCATCTTGATCCATTCATCAAAAATTTCCCAATAACTTTTCACCTATGAGTCTCAGCAGCCCTTGATAATCATCACTTTTATTAGTGGTAATAAAATAGTGATGTTTTAATTCTTTT
The DNA here is from genome assembly GCA_004024805.1 of Geosciurus inauris. Classification (NCBI taxonomy): domain Eukaryota; kingdom Metazoa; phylum Chordata; class Mammalia; order Rodentia; family Sciuridae; genus Geosciurus; species Geosciurus inauris. The sequence continues at coordinate 11,070 of PVHX01017212.1, read as the reverse complement.
ATTCCTTCTGCAATTAATAGTTGGATTTTTCTTTTAAAATATTTAACCTTCAGCAATTATGTAATTAACCCTGAAAGCCAGTTTATATAAGAAAGACAAAATAAAAGAAAGATCTAAGCATTTATCCATTTGCTGAATTTATCAAACTTCAGAATGAGTAATTTTCAATCTGGCAACTCTCAAAGGTAACCAATGAAATGTTTGTGTAGTGTTAGTACCAGCCAACGGCCTTTTATGTTTAATGCCTTAATTCATTACAGTGATTCTTCTTTTTTGGTTTTTGTGGTACTGGGGGTTGAACCCCAGTCTTCAGGTATGTTAGGCAAAAAGTACCCTATTGCTGAGCTACTCTCCCAGCCCTTGTTTTGAGACAGGGTTGTGTACACCTGTAATCCTAGCTACTAGGAAGGCTGGAGCAAGAGGATTCCAAGTTCATAGTCAGCATGAGCAATTTAGTAATTATTCTTTTTGATGCCCAACTGTCAACAGAAGCCCCCTTCTGTTGGTCAACAGAAGCCCCCTTCAAGTTTGCTCTTATATCCTTTTGATATGACCTAAATGTCTCCCAGGACTTTCTTGCTTTATAGCAGAGAGAGACTGAGACAAAGAGGCAGACAGAGACTGAGATACAGAGATACTGAGATTGATCCCAGAAGTACATTTTTTTGCCCCAGTCTTGGATTCATCATTTTCTCCAGGAGTCCTGGCTCCTTTTAGTGGGAAATGTTATTTAGAAACTTCAATCTGTGCTTAAAGAGGATTCATAAGCCTTTTTAGCAACAGAATTAGTATTTCATAAGAAGTAAATAAATCATGAGTTCACACTGTTTCAAATTCAAACTTAAAATTTTAGAATTATTTTATTTTACATTTGCTTCTTTTATACTAAAATCTTAGTTCCTTGTTGACATAAAAATAATTATCTATTTGCTTTATAATATATCTATATATATGGATATATGCATATCTACAGCTATAAAAACATCAATATTACTAATAGTAGAGATGCCAGGTACAATTCAGGTGTGATTCTTTATCTTTCCATTAGAAAATACAGTCAAATTTAAAGTCACTTGAAATCTCTTTGTGTGATTATGGTTTCAGCTTGATATAAATTAGATTCATTTGTTAATTTGATTTGCGCATATACTTTTTTAAAAAAAAATAAATTTACCTTTATTTTATTTATTTGTTTTTATGTGCTGAGGATTGAACACAGGGCCTCAACCGTGCTAGGCAAGTGCTTTACCACTGAGCTACAACCCCAGCCCCTGCACAAATACTCTTTAAAAAATAAGGACTTAGCTGGGTGCAGTGGCGCAAGCCTGTAATCCCAGCACTTAGGGAGGCTGAGACAGGAGAATTGAGAGTTCAAAGCCAGCCTCAGCAACGGTGAGGTGCTAAGCAGCTCAGTGAGACCCTGTCTCTATATAAAACACAAAATAGGGCTGGGGGATGTGGCTCAGTGGTCGAGTGCCCCTGAGTTCAATTTCCAGTACCAAAAAATAAACAAACAAAAAAAACAAACAAGAACTTAAAGATCAAATTTCTTATTTTTTATTTGATGGTACTAGAAATTGAATCTACGGGCACTCTGCCACTGAGCTATAACCCCAGCCCTTTTTATTTTTTATTTTGAGATAGGAACTCGCTAAGTTGCTAAGGCTGGTCTTGAACTTGCAATCCTCCTGCCTCAGCCTCCTGAGTCACTGAGATTACAAGCATGCATCACCATGCCTGGCTCAAATTCTTTTTAGATTGACTATAGCTAGCATTTAGCTATAGTCCACTTCTCATTCTGGAAGGTGAAGCAACCAACTGATAACTGTGATGGGTAAACTTCTGAAAATAAAATAGAGAAAAAGCTAAAATCAATTTTGTGGGATAGGTGGGATAGGCATCCTACATAGAGGAAATACATATAGTTATCAGTATATTTAGTTTAACAGCTTTATTAAGACATAATTTACTTATTAAACAATTCACCCATTTGAAGTGTATAATGAACTGGTTTTTACTATATTCATAGAGCTGTTCAACCATTAATTACCACAATTAATTTTAGAACATTCTTATTACTCCCAAAACAAACTCTAAACCCCATTTTTGTCATCCTCCCAACTGTGATTTCTCCCAGCCATAAGCAACCACTACTCTATTTTCCATCTATTTTGGTTTCTGCAGATTTGCCTATTCTGGGCATTTTATATAAATAAAATCATACAATATGTGGTTCTTGTGACTGACTTCTTTCACTAGCATAATTTTTTCGGACCTGTATCATGCATCAGTATTTTCTTTTTATTTCTAAGTATTTCATTATATGGCTATATCACATTTTATTTATCCATTCATCCTCTGATGTATATTTGGATTACTTCCACTTTTAGTCTATTATGAGTAGTACTACATAGCAATAATTTTGATATGATGAATAGAAAATGTTTTTAGTACTTTTTCTTCCTTCACTAGCTATCTTATCCTAAGGTAATATCATCCCATATTCCCACTTGGTTACCTGTGAAAACAGATCTTTTTCAGATCTTCCATGTATCTCCTGCAAATGTCCTGCAGAGGATCTTTCTTCAGTGGACTAGTGTCCACTAAATTATCATTCCAGGAACCATTCCAGGGTTCCACACATTCTTCTATACATTTCAATATTTCTTTATCATGAGGAGATGTGATTTGAGCACCAGTTTCCCAATAAACCTAGATGATATGCAAATATTGCTATAATTGATATACTGAAATACTTAACAGATCTTTTCTTAGCTACAATAGAGATCTTTGGCTTTATGAGGAAGCATATCAAATGAATTGAGTAAAAGAATGTCAACATGAGACTAGTAAATACCAAAATACATTGATGATGATTCCACAGAGATTCAATAATAAAATAATTATTATTTCCTTTTTAAAGAATTTACTTGGAAAACAATACAAGTAAAATGTAAGCAGGGCATCATGACAACATTAGAATATGCATTTATCACAGTATCCAATCATACGCTTAGGTTTATAACTGCATATTAGAGATAATCTAAGAAACCACAAAATATCCCACAAAACTTCATACTATTAAACTCAACATTATAAACTGATTCTGTTTCATGATACATAAGTTGTTTTTCTATTATAAATTGAAGTAGAATATATATCACACCAAATAAAATCTGTATCAGGAAACATAATTAACATGTCAATTATCCACATGCATTTCAATAAGCTTTCAGTTTGTAAAGTACTTTGATCAACATAGCATTAGGAACAGTTACCAAAAAAGCATACAACATAAATTCTAATAATTCATAAGATCTCAAAATTAAAAGGGACTTTGTTTAGAGAATATCTAACGCTGATTTCTACCATGTATATATGAATTCTCTCTATTGCATCCCAAATGAAGGAAAGAAAAATATACTTGAATATATACTATGTACTAAGCTCTATGTCAAGCAATATGGTGAATTAGTTTAAAAATTCTTATTCTTATGTACAATTATTATGTATCAATTAAAAATAAATATACATTTTTAGGAGCTGGGGTTGTAGCTCAGTGGTAGAGTGCTTAAAGCACTGGGTTCAATTCTTAGCACCACATAAAAATAATAAAGATATTGTGTCTGTCTACAATGAAAAAATATTTAAAATAAAAAATTTTAAAATATACATTAAAAAAAATTCTTGTTCTAAAAGCAAACAGCTCAAATGAAAGATAAAATAGAAAAAAATTTACCTTATACAGCTTATAGCTTATATATAGCTTATATATATAGCTTATAGCTTAATTCACAAAAGGGAAAACTCCCAGGCAGTGGGGAAAAAGGAAAGAATTAAAAACCAGAGTGATAAGCTTGTAAGGGTAATGCCGTGGGTGGCCTGGGTTTGGGGAACTGTTGGTTTATCTGGTTCCTGGATTGTAATGCCCATGTGCAAGATAGGGAGCTGGAATTGAGACTCCCTAATAAAAATGGGAGTCTTGAAGTGTTTTACTCTTAGTCAAAGTACAGAATAGAAAGAGTTCCATTCATTATTATAGGGAGATCATGAGGAATTAAGTCTATTTCTTCTTTGGTTCTGGGCAATTAAATTTTTTTTTTTCAGCTCTGTGTCCATCTGCTTCCTGGTGCCAAGTCCTAAGCCACTCCCACAATGATGTTCTGCTTCCCCGTGGGCCCAGAGCAACAGAGTTGGCCACTCTGGACTGAGACCTCTGAAACCCTTTAGGATTTGACTTTCTGGAGGAACTGAGTCCCAGAGAGGATGCTTCTGAGGAAACAGTGTGAGTCCCACTAACATTAAAGCTAGAGGTGTTGCCTGGCCATTTGAAGCCTCTTATATCAGCAGACCAGCAGACATGAAAAAGCATTATCACACTGGCAGGGCTACTTGACCCTAATCTTCATGAGAATGTAAGACTGCCACTATAAACTAGGTGCCAGAGCAAATATTTTTGGCACTTGGTTTACTGGGGTATGGTACTTCTATGTCTTGTTTTAATTGTAAATAAAAAAGTATAGCAGCCATAGACTGATATAGGCCTTATAACCAATGACTCGTCAGAGGGTCAACCCACAGGACAAGCCATCTAGATAAGAAAAAAATAACTACCAAAGGAGTAGGGAAGTACAGATAGTGTGGTCAAAGACAGTGATATGAGTGTTCAATTAATTCCTCAGAAGCAAATGTAACAGTCAGGGCTGTGGTCCATCCCATAAATCTTCCTTTTATATGTATTTCCCAGAAGTTCTGACCAACCAGAATCCTAAATAAGCTGGGCCTGAATGTAAGGAGCCAAATGAGGACCTGAATGATACAAGTGAAGGACTACAGTAGATATTCTTAGTACCCATTCAGATCCCCTTAGCCTCAGACTAATTTATCTATCAATTAGCTGCTACATTGGCTGCAGCTGCCCCATTCTCTGGGGCACTGTCCTTGTCAAAAAGTCCTTGGGGAAGCACCCATCGCCACCAGCAGCAACTCTTGGTTCTAACTGATTAACATGATGGTATGAAGCCTCAAGATGGGACCAGCCTGACGATGTCCTGTGATGCACAAGTTTTGCTCCATCTCTCGTACAATACCACAATGAATATAAATTCCAGCTGAGACCACACATTTGCTTGGTTTTTGCCCCACCATCACTCCACCCTCTACCTGCTTCTTTCACTTTCCATTTTCCAAAAGTATTCCTGTAATAAGCCACTTTCACAGAAATTCTCATCTCAGCTTCTGCTTCTGGAAGACCCCACCTAAGATATTATCCCTGATCATATTACTTCCCTACCTCTTTCAGGGCTGAATATTCTTAGAAATCTTTTGTTTATATGCTTGTGTACTTTACTAGAGATGCATGTATATCTGAATAATACACACCATTATTTGAATATTTACAAACCTTATACAAATTGTATTATTCTCCGCCCCTCACCCAAAAATTCAAATGTGAGAATTGATAAGTTAACACAGAAATTGCCCCCAGTCAGTGAAACCCCTGAGGTTCTGGCAGACATTAAACAAACAAACCTGCTCGGGAGAGATGCTCCCACATTCCAAGCTGCAAAAAAAAGATTCTCTCTGTAAGCCTTGAAAAGCTCATAGTGAGAAAATAAAAAATAAGTAAAGGTCAGGAGTCCAAAGCTTACCTTATATCCATTGTCTTCCTTGCGGTTGTGAGATGCAGTAATCATCACACCTGCAACTGCTTTGAGCTCCTGGACTGCATATGGCTAAAAAATAATAACATCATATTTCCATTTTGTTTCATTTGATGTGAGAAGAACTTTGATTAAATAGCAGAAAAAGACATTACGGCTTAAATGACCTAAACCTCATCAACTCCATGTTGGTTGGGCCGAGTCCATTTCTAAAAGATGGGGTTCAACAATCATCCAGTTGTTAAACTGAACAGCTTTTCCTCCCAGTCTTGTTTAATTTAGTCCTATAAACATTTCTTATTCTTTTGTTTATTTACCTATATTTAATGAACACCCACTATATGCCAGACATTCTACCAAACTCTGGAGATGTGACAAATAGAATCATAAAATATTGGAATTGGAAGTAAATTTAGAAATTATCCAATCCATTACACTTTACATTGAGGGTTATCCAACATAATACAACCATCAGTAGAAGATCCAAAGGGAGAGCATAGGTTTCTTGCTTTCCAATTTAAAGATTTTTAAATGTCATATAAGGGTCAACTCACGATCTTCTCTCCCACAGTTAATTCTTAGGTTGCATTTGCCTTCTCGGTAGTAGCTATTATTTGTTGCCTTGGGATATTTCCCATTCTGTTTCTACCATCATATCTGACTGCCCTCTGTGGGAAGGCAGGGCATGAGCCAGTTCTGACCATAGTAATCTATTCCCTTGGTATGATTCTGAAACTGTTTCATCAGCCAAGCCTGATCAGGATCTTTCTCCAAGATATTCTGGCTATAGTTAGTCAAGGAAGACTGCCTTTCACTTGAAGTCATGGTAATAAAAGGGTGTGAAATCTGGGATTGCTAAAAATACCTTCCCTACCAGCTAGAGCAAATCTATCTGCAGTAAGAGAGAAAAGCCAACACAGTATGATTGATGATGACTGGAACTAACCACTCAGAGGTGGAATCTTACAGAGATGGTCTATATTTCTAGATTCTCCCTGGCTTCTATTATTTTAATTTGGTACCAGGAACTGAACCCAGGAGCACTTAACCACTTCCTCAGCCCTTTTTATTTTTTATTCTGAGACAGAGTCTTGCTAAGTTGCTTAGGGCCTCACAAAGTTGCTGAGGCTGGCTCTGAATTTGCAATTCTCCTGCTTCAGCCTCCCAAGCCACTGGGATTACAGGCGTGTACCACAGTGCCCGGTTCTGGCTTCCTTTATTCATTGGAAATACACACACACACACACACACACACACACACACACAGAGTTTAGCAATTACTTTAATTCTTGAGCCACTCATTATATTTCCAATAAAACACTAGAATATTTTATAGAAACATTTTCTGTTGCTCAAATATTTGGTAAAACTTTCCTATAAAATCACCTGGATATTATACTTTAAATTTTAGAATATTTTTAAAAATATAAATTCAATTTATTTAATGATTATAGTTTTATTCCAGTTTCTATTTCTTATTAGTTTTGAGGCATCAATTGTTATTCTAGGAAACTAGCCAATTCATTTACGTTTGCATGTTAATTTGTGTTATGCTGTTCAGAATGTTGTGATTTTCTTAATTTCTATTTTATTTATTATGTTCTCCTTTTAATTTTTAAATTTGTGCCTTCTTTGTTTCTTGAGCACCCTTTCCAGAGTTTTGTCTATTTTGTTATTCTCTTCAGAGATCTAACTTTTGCTTTTGCTGATATCATCTTTATTTTTTATTTGAGTTTTTCTCATCCCTTTATAATTTCACACTTTTTAATTACTTTGGATTTATTCAGTTTTAGCACAAACATATTAAGTTAAATACTTAGCTCTTTATTTTCTAATCTTTTTCCTAATATGTTCATTAAAGCTATAAATTTCTCTTTACACAGGGCTTAGTTCTAACCCATAATTTTTGCTATTTATTGTTTTCATTATTGCTCAGTTTTAAATACAGGCAATCTTTGCTTTGTACAGTTCCAATACACAAACATTTCTACTATCATATTGTTGTTAAATAGTACCAGTCTCCTAACAGCAGGTTCAAATTTAAGTTATCATGGTATATTAACCACTCACGCACAAATGTGGTTGCTAACTCCTTGGTCCACAAATCACTATATCCACCACGGTCAATGACCAACCACCACATCAATCTTTTAAAGCCTATCCATGTTCAGTCACAAATAGCAAAGCATGTTGGCTCTTTATTTCCCAGTGATAAATCCACATGACAGTTTACAAAACTGGACAGCTGAAAGTGGGAATTGGCCAACAAAGATGAAAGTGCTGCAAAGAAACAAAAAAATGATAATGGTAGAAGAGAAATTTGAACACAAATGGAATTATAAAAGAAACAGTCAGGAATGCTTACACTGCTACCATTTGAGATGCAACCAAAGGATCTCACCTGCACCATCTGCAGGTAAACATATGGAGGAAACGAGGAACAGCGACGTGGTTGAACAGAATGAAACACATTTCAGGAGAAATGATGTCAGAGAAGCACTTTTAAGGCAAAACACATTAATGAAACTCTCAGAGATATTTCACTACATCGAAAATAACATAGGATAAAATGTTAGAAGCTGATCCAAACTTACAAAGATATGTAATAATTGGCCAAGGCATAGAAAAGATGCTCATCCATACTGAAAGCTACATGACAGGAAGTAAGTACTATTCATACGCTTGTTAAATTTTTTTTTAAAAATTATTTTTACATATATTTTTAGTTGTTGATGGACCTTTATTGTATTCATTTATTTATTTGCAGTGCTGAGGCTCAAACTCAGTGTTTCACACACTGAGGCACAGCCTCAGCTCAGTACGGTTTTTTTTTGGTACTAGAGATTGAACCCAGGGGCACTCGACCACTGAGCCACATCCCTAGCCCTATTTTGTGTTTTATGTAGAGACAGGGTCTCACTGAGTTGCTTAGCACCTCGCCCTTGCTGAGGCTGGCTTTGAACTTGTGATTCTCCTGTCTCAGCCTCCCTAAGTGCTGGGATTGTTAGGTCAGGTCAGGGTCCAGGACATCCAATTAGGGGGACCAGTCAGTAGCTGCAAGAGCGGCCAGCCAGAGCTGAGGCCACCAGTAGACACGCCTCCTGTCAATCAGCAGGTTTTCCTGACCTATCCAGGGAGGACTCTGGCCTTCTCTTCCTGCCCCCAAGCCCTCCCCTTCCTGACCCGGCTTTCTTGAAATTCTTTGTGCACCAGAACCCCAGCACCATTCTCCCGGATACACTCTGATGGACGGGAGGATTTGCCCGAGAGCGAGAGCGTGTATTGTCAATAAAGCCTTGCTGAGCGGCTTTAATTCATCTCCTTCTGGTCCTCTAGTCTTTACAGGGATTACAGGCTTGCGTCACCACCCAGCTAAGTTTTTTTTTTTTAAACAGAAATAAAACACTTTTACTTCTCAACATTTCTATTGTTTTAAATTATAGTATACTATTATTTTTACCATTTTTTCCTTTCTTTAAATTTCTTTTTTTTTTGGTACTGGATATTGAACTCAGGGGTACTCAACCACTAAGCACATCCCCACCCCTATTCTGTTTTGTTTTGTTTTGTTTTAATGTAGAGACAGGGTCTCACTGAGTTGCGTAGCGCCTCACTATTGCTAAGGCTGGCTTTGAACTCATGATTCATATTTTTAACCAAGAGTAAACATTGGTGTTTTTAATATTTTGTCCATATATTTTAAAGGTCATAGAACAACTGTAGTTTTCTTTATTGATTATTAAGATTTGCATGTTTTTCGCTTGCACAGCTGTCTTTACAATTCTATAGTACCATTCAAAGCAAGGACTGTCTGTACCTTCTCATCTTCATTATGGTGTCTTCCTTAGCCATGAATTATTTATCAATGTGTTTTAAAAATTCTAAACATAGGGAGTTTGGGAGGGCTTTTTTACTTCTAATTTTATTGTATTGGGGTTCAGGCATATAGCTTGTTTGCTTGGTTTTGGTACTTAGGATTGAACCTAGGGGTACTTTGCCACTGAGCTACATCCCCAGCCCTTTTTATTTTTTATTTTTGAGACAGGGTCTCGCTAAGTCACTGAGGTTAGACTCGAACTTGCAATAGTCCTGCCTTCGCCTCTGGAGTCACTGGGATTACAGGTGTGTGCCACAGTACTTAGTCAGATACACAGCCTGATAAGCAGTTCTCTGGCATTTTTTGAGACTTCTTTTGTGACTCTGCTAAATAATAATGTGCATTATACCATCATGGAATACAGGGTTTTTACACACACACACACACACACACACACAGATCAAACCTGTTAACATTGTGTTCAAAGCTACCTGCCAGCCTGATTAATCGATTTCTGAAAGAAGGGTATGGAAATTTCCCACTAATGACTATGGACTTGTCAATTCTTGATCAAATTCTTTGGTGGTTCAACAGATGATTGATGAAATGAAAATAAACTCAAAGTAAAATTTGTTTTCCTTCCTTTGGTTCCTCATATCACTCAATAAAGAATCATATTCATGACAAAGACTTGAATTCTAGTTGATTTAAAAAATCTTTTCAAGGGCAGCAAACTAAGTAATCACTAACGCAACATACTTACTACAAAAGGTGTAGGAACATATCTTGAAAAAAGGTACACTGGAACATCTTTAGCCAGCAAGACTGCAGCAGTGAGTTTAGCAAGTCTAAAAATTAAAGAGATCTCACTTAGTCCTTAGTTTATCACTTATTATTTTATTTATTTTTATTTTTTTATTTTGTTGCTACCAGGGATTGAACCTAGGGGCGCTTAACCACTGAGCCACATCTCCAGTCCTTTTTGTATTTTATTTAGAGACAGGGTCTTGCTAAGTTGCTCAGAGCCTCGCTAAATTACTGAGGCTGGCTTTGAACTCGTAATCCTCTTGCCTGAGCCTCCCAGACTGCTGGGATTATAGGCGTATGCCACCATGTGCAGCTTAGTTCACCACTTTTTAAAAATCAAACTTCCACATAAATAAATGTTTCATATTGGAATTATTCTGAATATATGGTATCTTAATATAAACCAGTTCTTATAATCACTGATTATTTAAGCATTGTTCTCCAACTTGAAAATGTTAAATAAATAAGATTTGTTTTTTTGTTAAAGAAGCTTTGGGCTATGGATATAGCTCAGTGATAGAGAGCTATCTTAGCCTATGTAAGACCTGGGTTCCTCCCCAGCACCACACAAAAAGAAAAAGAAAAACAAAAATAAAAACCAACAAAAAAATAAGCAAAACACAAAAACAAAAACAAAAACCCTAAACTAAAAGGAACTTAACAATTAACAGAACTGACATTATAATTCTTCTTTTTCTCTCTTTTTTATTTTATTTATTTATTTTTTTGTGTGGTGCTGGGGATTAAACCCAGGGCCTTATGTCTGCGAGGCAAGCACTCTAC